>BDRX01000025.1:450385-491336 GCA_003203535.1 Raphidocelis subcapitata
GGTTGGGGGTGGGGGTGGGGGTGAGGGGCGTTGGGGGCCGGAGGGGCGCGCATGGGGTTGGGGCGGGGTTGGGGGTGAGTCGGGGTTTGGGGGAAGGGTGGCTTTGCTGAGCGGGAGGGGGGCATGCCGCGCAGGATCCGTGGCCTCGTGGCTGCCAGCCCCAACTGCGGATCTGGCTCAGAGGATCTGCAGCGTAAGCTGGACGGCTGGCCGGTGTGGCTCCCAATTAGGAGCGTCAGGGGCGGCGTGGGCCGGGCAGCGCACCTCGGGCTCCTCGCTGGGCTCTGGAGAGGTGAGGGTCCTGCATGATGGGGGGAATTCGGGTGCGTGGGAGGGCATGAATGTGCGTACTGGGGCGGGGAAGAGGTCGAACGGCGCGCGCGCTCGGCGCGCGGGGTGCGCAGCAGGCGGCGCGCGCCGCTGCTTGGGGCGAAACGCACAGCGCCCGCAAATCCCAAAGGGCGGCCCACCCGACGAGGCCGATGTCGGATTCGAAGTGGGACGTGATCAGGAGGCCCGGCAGCGCGTAGGCGTGGGGGTCGAGGGCGATCGGCTCGGCGGTGAGCGGCGGCGGCGCCACCTCTGCCGCGGCGGGGGCCGCTGCCCGCACAGCCCCGTGCATGCCCGCGGCGGCCGGCCCAAGGGTGGTGTGCGGATCCAATGAAGCGTTTGCGCCGTGCTGCGCGGGCGGGGGCCGCCCGCGCGGGAACGTGCAGATCGGCAAACCCTTCACGCCTCCCCTTTGGAGAAGCTCGGGCTTTTTTAACGCGGCAGCCAATCAAATGCGCAACCAAAAATTACAACTGGAAAAATGTCAAGAAGATCATGTGGCTGTCAGCCGGCGCGCCTGCCCCCACGAGTGTGCAGCCACCAGCCGCCCGCTGCTTCCTGCCCCACGCCGCCGCCCGCCGCCGCCTGCCTGCCACTGCAGCGGCCGCAGGCCCATTGCAGCCCCCCTCCACCCCCACGATTCCCGCACGCAGGCCTGGCGGTTTCGTAATACCGGATACGGACCCACAGCTGTCGCCGCCCAGGGGCCCGTGCCGTCAACCAACCGTCCATTACTCATGAGCAGCGACAGTGCAGCGTCACAACACAGCGAGCGCCCCCAGCCACCGCCCGCGCCGCCGCCAGCAGCGCGCATTCACGACGCGGCGAGCCCCGGGCCGCCGCCCGCGCCGCCGCCGCCGCCGCCGGCGAGGTGCTTGCGCCGCGAGCAGCGCCGCGTTCACGACGCGGCGAGCCCCGGGCCGCCGCCCGCGCCGCCGCCGCCGCTGGCAATGCGTCGGGCCGCGAGCAGCGCCGCGTTCACGACGCGGCGAGCCCCGGGCCGCCGCCCGCGCCGCCGCCGTCGCTGGCAATGCGTCCGGCCGCGAGCAGCGCCGCGTTCATCGCTGCGACGGCGCTCACCTCCATGGCCGACGCGGCGTTCTCCAGGGCGTTCGGGTAGTAAAGGCCCGGCGCCAGCTCAAACGGCGCAAACGCCTCTGGGGGGGAGAACTCGGGGTAGGCGCGCCAGGCGCGGGCGGCGATGGCGGAGGGGCGGGCGAGGAGGGTGGAGAGGTCTGACTCGCTCAGCGGCGAGCGGGAGAACACCTTGTACACCACGCACGGCTCCTCGGGCCCCGTGTTGCTGCCGCCCCCGCCACTGCCACCGCTGCCGCTCCCACTGCCGCCGCCGTCCCCGCCGACGCCGCTGCTGCCGCCGCCTCCGGCGCCCGCCGCGCGCCGCCGCGCCGCCGCCTCCCCCGCCGCGCACGGCCGCTTCGGCGCGACCGCGGAAAAGCTTGTGTCCGCCCCCGCGCTCGCAAACACGCTGCCGCCGGGGGGCGCGCCGGGGAAGGACGACTCATTCAGGCCCGAGGCGGACGCGTATGTGGTGACCGTGATCTGAAAGCTCCGAGGCGGCGGCGGCGGCGGGGCGGCGGGGCCCAGCCCTGATAGGTCGATGCCGGAGGCCTCCAGGGGGGTGGCGATGATGACCGCGTCAAAGGGGCCGGCGGGCTCTTTTTTGGGGGGTGTGGGTGGGTGGCGGCGGGCGGATGGTGGGAGGAGCGTGGAAGGGGGGGCTTTTGTTTGGCGGCCGTCAGCTGTGCTGTTATCTGCACAGCTGTTGTTGTCGCCCGTGCCCCTGCACGCAGCGGCGACCGCGCGCGCCGGCCAGCCCGAGGCACGTTCCGCATTTGGCACCGTGTCACCCGCCCCTTACTCACCCGCCCCGTACTCACCCGCGTCACCGGTGACGTTCAAAAAGTACCGCCCGTCCGCCCCCCTCGCCACCGCCCGCACCCCCGCGCCCAGCCGCAGCGCCGCCCGCCCGCTCGCGGCCGCCTCGGACAGCGCGCGGCGGGGGATTTCGGAGAGTCCCTCGGCAACGGCGACGACGGAGGGGTCGGCGGCGGGCAGGTATGACACCAAAGCGGCCAGCGCGTTCATTTTTTGGAAGGCCTGGTCGGGCGGAGGCGGGGCATTTCAAAGGCTTTGGGGCGTCTCAAGGGCTCGGCCGTACGGCACTAGGGCCTCGTTTACCGGGCCGCAATTCAACAGCCGCTGGGCGGTCCCTCCCTTCCCACCCCTCAAGCCCCCCAGAAATGAGGCCCCCGGCTCGCCTGCCCGTAGTTCACCCTGTCCACAGCCCCCGCCAGCTCAGACGCGAAGGCGGCGGCGCCGACGCGCCACACCCCGCGGAAGTTTTGCTGGGGGGTTTGGGGGGCGGTTTTGGTTTGGCGGGGTTGGCAATACAGGTTTTTTGGGGGTCTGAGGGGGCTTTGGGGGCAAGGCTTCAATCAAGGAGCGAGGCCCGCGCTTTGCTGGCAGCGCACAGCCCCCCCCATCTATCGCCCATGGATGCAAATCGAAGCCGAGGCCTGGGGCCAAACAGGCAACCGCCGGCGCCCCGTTTGAGCGGCTCCGCCGCGCCAGCTCAGCGTGCCAGCTCAGCGCCCACCTCCAGATGCTGCTGGGCGCTCATTTGGGTGAGCTCCCAAAGCCCCATCGCCTCCAGCATCTCCCCCGGCGTCCCAAACGCGCGCCCGGCGTCCTGCATTCCATAAACCGATGCAAAGCCGCGCGCGGCCTCTTTTGACAGGCGGGCGTACCGCAGGGGCGCGAGGCCGTACCGCGTGACTAATCGGAGGGCGTCCAGCACTGGCTGGCCGGTCTGCGGACGGGGGCGGGGCGGTTGGGGGTTTGGGGGGGTTGGGGTTCAGGGGGGCGCGGCCGCGTTGTCGTGGGCTTTGCTCAACCCCGGTTGATGGTCCGTGGTGGCCTGGCGGTCGGGAAGCTGCTCTCACAACGAGTCCGAAGGGTGCCAGTTGCCCCATACGACAAATGAAGCCGGAGCCAAAACGACAAACCAGAAACATCGAACCAAACCAAGCCCGGCGCGCGCACCTGTCGCATCACGACGCGCGCGCCGTCAAACACCGCCAAGCGCCCCCCGTCCCCCGAGGGCGGCTGTATCAGGGTCAGGTTGAGGCGCGCCGCCAGCGCCAGCACGCGCGCGTTGGAGGCGTGGGCGAGGGACGCCCCCAGCTCGAGCGGCGGCTCGGCGGCGGCGGCGGCGGCGGCGGCGGCGGCGGCGGCGGCGGCGGCGGTGCCGGGGGCGCGGCCGCCGGCGGCGGCGGGGGGGCCGTATTGGAGTTCTGCGGTGCGCCCGCCGACGTCTTGGGCGCGCTCAAAGCTGCGGGGTTGGCGGCGGCGGCGGTGTTTGGGAGGCCGCTTGGTGCGGGCGCCAGGGGGTCCTCTCGCGCGCGCCGAGCCATGTGGCCGCGAGGGGCAGTACGTACGGGCCACCGCTGGCCGCCCCTGCGCACGCACCCCCCCCCTGCGAAAGGCTCACACGTCCATCGTCACGCCGCCGCCGGTGAGGTCCGCGAGGTACGTCGCCGCGGCGGCGCCGCCGACGCCGGCGCCAATGATGGCGACCCGTGCCGTGCCGGGCGCAGCGGCGGCGGTGGCGGCGGCGGATGGTGGTATGAGCGCGGCCGCCTCCAACGCGGCCGTCCACCAGACCACCGCGGCCAGGGCCAGTTTCGCGGCCGCAGGCCGCATTTCTCCGAGAGTTCAGATCACAAAGGACGTTTACGCCCTGTCCGCATCCATTGTCGTATATATTCGTACCCGGAATCTCTTACGCCCAATCAGCATCGGTAAGCCCCCTTATCGCACCCCAGCAGTCCCGCGCAGATGAGGAGACAGCCGGGATCGCTCCCGCAGCGCTCGGAACAGCCGCAGATGCCGCCTCTCTCGCCCTGGGTGCCCGGCGGGGCGCGCCGATCGCTCGCGCCGGCCGGTGGCGTGGCGCGGTGGCGCCGCACCGCCCCCGCGACCGCGCCGCGGGCGGCAGCGGCGCCCCCACCCGAGCCCCTTTCCGCCGCCGCGGCCGAGCCCCTCCCGCCGCCGGCCGCCGCCCCCCTCCGCCGCCGCTCGGCGCTCGCCCTGCTCGCCGCCGCCGCCGCCGCCGCGGCCTCCCCCGCCGCCGCCGCGGACGCGCCGCCGCCCCCGCCCCCGCCGCCCGCCTCGGCCTGGGCCGGCGTCGGCGTCGGCGAGGTCGGCGGAACCCTCAACGACTGCGCCGACTCGGCCTTGAGCTGCGCCAGCTCGATGAGCGAGGACGCGGCGCACTTTACGGCGCCGTGGGAGTGGGACGCCCCCGACCGCGCCGCGGCGGTGGAGCAGCTGATTTCGGTGCGATCGCGCGCGCGCGCACGCGCGCTCAGCGGTCGAAGCCCCGCGTTTGACCAGGGGTTGACCGGGTGACGATCTCTGTGTGTGTGTGTGGAGGGGGCGTTGTGCGGCGCGCCGTGGCCCTTGGCCCGTCCGGACTGTAAAGGGCCGCCCCCTGCCGGCGCGCTCAGTCCGGCCTGTTCCTACGTTCACACGTGAATGAAGCAGCCGCCGCACGCGCCCACCAACGCCAAACCGCGCCCAAACCGCCCCGCGCCGCCAGGTGGCTACCGGGGGGCAGTACGACCCCGGCCTCTCCCGCGACGCCCTCAACGGCTCTGTCGGCATCAGCCGCGGCGACGCGGCAAAGTTCATCCTCGGCACCACGCTCACCTCGATCCAGGGCCGCCCGCCGCCGGCGCGGCCGGAGCGGCGGCGGAGGGCCGAGTTTGTCGCGTTTGGGGGGCGGCTGATGGACCGCCACACTGCGGCGGACGGCTCGGAGTATGTTTGGGTGGCCTTTGGGCTTCCGGATGAGGAGGGCAGCAGCAGCAGCAGCAGCAGTGACGAGGACGGCGGCGGCGGGGAGGGGGAGGGCGGCGCGCGGCGCAGCGAGGCCGGCGCGGCGGCGGGACGGGAGGCCGCGGCGGCGGCTGTGGCGGCCGGCGGGGCGGGGCAGGAGGAAGAGGACAGCAGCAGTAGCAGCAGCAGCAGCAGCAGCGATGAGGAGGAGACGGGCGATGCAGGCAAGGGAGGCAAGGAGGCGGCTTCCGCGGCGGCCGGCCCGGGTGGTGGGGGCGGCGGCAGCAGCAGGCCGGAGGGCGCGGGCGGCAGCCGGTCTGCGGCCGCCGCCGCCGCCGCCGCCGCGCCGCAAAAGGGCGGCCGGCGCGCTGACCCGTCCTCTGCCATCGACGTCGAGTTCCTTTTCCTCGCAGGCGAGTGCGGTGGTAGTGCGGGGTGCCCTCGACGCCGCGTTTGATGTGTTGTTTTGCGGGGGGGAAGCGGGCAATGGGCGGCTCGGCCCGTGCGCCAAGAAGGGGTCCAATGCCGCCGCAGAAAGCACGACCCGCGGAAAGGCGGCATCGCCGCCTGTGCCAACTCATGCACAACACGGTCTGTTTCCACTGTTCTAAAACCAACCAGCCCGAGGAAACAAATAAACCCGACCCAAACCAAACCCGAAACCCACACCATAAACAGACGACAGCGTGGTCAACGTGAGGGCGGCGTCGCGCGCGGAGCCGGGCATCGCGTCGGGGCGGCTTGCGCTGTCGTTTGAAAAGGGCATCGTGTTTGAGCGGTGAGCGGTACGGCGGGGCGGCTTGCGCGGTCGTTTGAAAAGGGCATCGTGTTTGAGCGGTGAGCGGTACGGCGGGGCGGCTTGCGCTGTCGTTTGAAAAGGGCATCGTGTTTGAGCGGTGAGCGGTACGGCGGGGCGGCTTGCGCTGTCGTTTGAAAAGGGCATCGTGTTTGAGCGGTGAGCGGTACGGCGGGGCGGCTTGCGCGGTCGTTTGAAAAGGGCATCGTGTTTGAGCGGTGAGCGGTACGGCGGGCCGGCTGCGGCGGTGGTAGGGGGCGGCAGGGGAGGCAGGGGGCATGCAGCGGCGGCAGCAGGGGCAGGGACGGCCGTTGACAAACCGCCGCCCTTTCCCCCTTGAAAACCCCCAGCAACCGCGCGCGCGAGCAGCTGGAGGAGCTCCGGAAGGCGCTGAGATGGGAGGTGCGCGCAACGCTGTTTGACCGCCGTTTGACCCCTTTGAACGAGACAGGCACAGCACCAAGCCGCTTCACTGTCCTGCCAGCGCTCAAACAACGCAAACACCCCCCTATTCCCAAACGTCACCCCCTCTTAAAGCACCCCGCCCCCAAACAAACAAAAACACGCCCGGGCCACGCAAACACCCCCCCACCCAAAAACAAACGCAGCTGATCCCCGTGCTGAGTAACGACGACGTGAAGTTTAACTCTGACCGCCCCCTCTTCTTCGAGCGCCTCTACCAGCCCTTCCTTTCCCCCGGGCTGAGGCAGCAGCGGGAGCCGTGATGTGCCGGGTAGGGGTGCAAACACAGTTAGGCGGCAGCCGGTGAGCTGGGCAGCAGCGGGAGCCGTGGTGATGGGCGGCACCAGTTAGACAGCAGTCGGTAAGTTTGGCAGCAGCGCGAGCCGCAACCCAGGCACAGGCCCGAGCCAGCCCCGGGCAGAAGCCGGTTATGAGCAGCAGCCGAAACCGTGACGGCGCCCGGCTGTTGTTGGCGCCGTGACCCGCATTGTGGGCTGTTCCTGTGCTATTGCTGCCGCAGCTTGTGGGCTGTTCCTGTGCTGTTACTGCGTTTCGCCGCGGCTTGCGGCAGCTTGTGCTGTTCTGTGTTGTCTGCGATACCCATGGCATTGCCAAGCGGATTACAGGTCGTCGGTTTGTAAGGAGCATAACGTATTTGCGTTGGTGAACCCGCGACAGCCGGGAACACAACCCCATAAAGTGAGCAAGGGCAGTCAAAAGTCAACCCGGGGCCGTCGCGTCATCAGTCATCAGTCATAAGTCACAAGTCATCACCCCAGCCGCGCGAGGAGGCCCTCCCAAGAGGGCTCCGACACCGCCGCCGCCGCGAGCTGCTCCCTCAGCCCCGCCAGCCGCGCCGGCAGCTCCGCCGCCGCCGCCTCCGCGCCCGCCCACGCCTCTGCGCCGCCGCCGCCGCCGCTGCTGCAGGAGAGCGCGCCCGCCGCGGCCGCCTGCAGCCGCCAGCAGCAGCCGATCAGGCCGTGCGCCTCCGCCGCCAGCGGCGCGGCCCACGGCGGCGCGCCGCCGCCGCCGCCGCCGCCGCCGCCGCCGCGGCAGTCGAGCAGGCACACCCGCCGCGCGCGCGCGAGCGCCTCGTCGTGTGCGCGCGCCATCGCCTCGACCGTCATGGGGGCCTCGGCCAGTCCGCGCGCGAGCGCCTCGGTCAGGCCGCCGAGCAGCTGCTCGTGAGTAAACGCCCGCACCGCGCGCACCGCGTGCGACGCAGCGTGCGCCGCCGTCCTCAGCCGCCGCAGCCGCGCGGCCGCCTCGCCGCCGCCGCCGCCGCCGCCGCCGCCGCCGCCGCGGGGCTCCCGCAGCCGCGCCCACAGCGCGTCGAGGCGCCTCGCGACGCGGCGCGCGCGCAGCAGCGCGCTGAAAACGGCGGCGTAGCACTCTACGTGGCGCGGCGCCAGCACCAGCGCCAGCGGCCACGGCGCAGACCAGGTCAGCGCCAGCTCGTCGCCCGCCTCGAGCGCGCGCGCCGCCGCCGCCGCCGCGCCAGATGGCTGCCCGTCCCCCGCGCCCCCCACGCCCGCCGCGCCGCCGGGCGCCGTCGGGCACGCGGACCCGAGCCCCGGCGGCAGCACGCGGCGGCCGGGGCGGACTTCCAGCCGCAGCTGCCCCGCCACCGGATCTGATCCGCAGCTCGAAGCCGCCACCGCGGCGTCCAGCGCGGCCTGCGCCGCGGCGGCGCCGGGGGCGCGCCCCGACGCGAGCAGAGCGTCCGCCGCGGAAGCCAGGGAGTCGGCCAGATCTCCGGCCCCCTGGAAGTAGACGTGCGCCAGGGATCTTAGCGCGGAGGGGAGATCGTAGTGGAAGACGAGCAGGCGCCACGCCGCCGCGGTGACGAGGCGCGCCTGGGCCGCGAGGGGGGCGGTCAGCGCCGCTTCGAGGACCAGCGGCAGCGGCGCGGGCGCGGCGCCAGCGGGGGGCCGCGCGCGCCGGGCCGGCGCCCCCGCCGCGCCGGGGCTGCGTGCCGCCGCCGCCGCCGCCGCCGCCGCCGCCGCCGCCGCCGCCGCCGCGGTGCCGGCAGCGGCCGCAGCAGCGGCCGGCGGGCTGCTGGCGCCGGCGGCGGCGGAGCCAGGAGGGGCTGCGGCTGCGGCGGCCGTCAGCCCGCAGCACGCGTTGGCGCGCTCGGGGCTGTCTGGAGAGGCCCGCGCCGCGCCCTGGTCTGGCCGTGGCGGCAGCGCCGGCAGCTGCTGCTCCCGCTGCTCCCGCCGCGCGGCCGACGGCGCGCCTGCAGCGGGGAACGGGTTCGCGGCGGCCCCCCATTTGGAAGGGGGCGCGGCCGGCTGCCGCCCGCCGCCGGCCTTGCCGCCCCGAGCGGCCTGCGCCGGCGCCGGCGCGCGCGGCGCGCCGCCGCCGAGCGCCTCGGCCACGCCGCCGCCGCCCTGCCGCCGCGGCGCGCCCGCGGGCGCAAAGGGGTGGCGGGGCGCGCCCCAGGTCGGGCGGGGCCCCGAAATGCCCGCGGCGCGCTGCTCTTTGGGCTGCGGCTCCTGCTGCTGCTGCTGGGGCGGCAGTGGCTGCTGCTGGGGCGGCTGTTGCTCCCCCTCCTGCTCCCCCTCCTCCTGCTGCTCCTCCTCCCCCTCCTGCTGCTGCTGCTCCCCGTCTCCGTGTTGCTGCTGAAGCGCGCCCTCGACTTCGGAGACGGCGGCGGCGGCGCCGTCGGCCGCCGCCGCCGCTGCGGCGCCCTCCGCACTGCCGCCCAGCCCGGCCGCCGCCCGTCCCGGCCACTCGCCCCCTCCCGCCACGCCCGCCGCGCCTGGCCCGGCCTCCAGCGCATCGCCGCCGCCCCAGACGCCGCGCCCGTGCCGCCGCTCGGGCGACGCCGCGCCGGCGCCGAGGCGCGCGATTTCGCGCGACAGCGCCTCTTCCTCTTCCGCCCGCTCCGCCTTGAGGACGGCCAGCAGGAGGGCGCGCTCTTCCGCCACCTCCTCGCGCCGCGCGGCGCGGCGGCTGTGGTTCGGGGGGGCAGAGCGGGTGTGTTTGGCGCGTGTTCGGGTGCTTGATTGGGCTTGTGCGTGTGCATCTAGCGCGTGTCAGTTTTTTTCGGGCTTTTGCGTGGATTCATTGGCGAGGGAGGGGTTCAAACTACTTGTGCCCGATCTAAAGTGAAGCCCGCCCACCTCTCCCCCGCGCGCTCCGCCGCCACCCGCTGCTCCCTCAGCGCCGCCGCCCGCCGCAGCCGAGCCCCCGCCGCCGCCGCCTCCCCCGCCTCCCGCGCCGCCTCGGACGCCGCCTCGCGCCCCAGACAGCGCGCCTCGGACGCCGCGCGCGCCGCCTCGGACGCGGCGGCGCGCTCGGCGGCCATCAGTTCGAGCAGGTGGTCCGCCTCGCCGCGCCTCAGCTGGGCATAATCCTCCATCGCCGCGGCCACCTGATGGAATGGTTTTTTGGGCGCGGGCATTCGTGTGGAGCGTGCGTCAAGCGCATGCGTTTAGGCAGAGGGGCGGGCTTTGGCAGGCGAGCTCGGCCAAAGCTGGCTGTCTGCGGTTGGGCGGCGCCCGCGCGGCGCTCCCCAAGACAAAGACAGCCAAAGGGCCCCACCTCTCTTAGGCCGTCGATGGGCACGCCCACATCAAACACGTCCTGCCACCCCTGCAGGCCGCCCGCACCGCCGCCGCCGCCATCGCCGAGCCCGCCGCCGCCGCCGGCCCCATCGCCGCCGCCGCTCGTTCGCAGCAGCAGCGCGAGCCGCTCGCTCCCGCCACCGTCGCCGCCGCCGCCGCTGCCCCAGGCCCCATCGGCCGGCCGCCAGCCGGTGCGAGCCGGCGCCGCGGCCGAGCCGTCGCCGGCGGTACGGCCGCCGCCGAAAAGCAGTACGGACACCTCCCTGTCCTCCGCGGCCGCGAGCATGCCGAGCCGCCGCGCCAGCGCGGCGGGGGCGCCGCCCAGCAGCTGCAGCAGGCGCAGCTGCCGGCCCGCGTCCGAAACGGCCTGGGCGGCGCTGGAGAGGAAGGCCGGGCACGCCGGCGCGGCGCCGTCGAGGGAGGCCCAGGCCTCGAGCAGCGCGGCCGCCGGCGCGCCGGCGCGCGTCGGCAGCGCCGCCGAGCCCGCCGCGCCGGCCGCCGCCGCCGCGCCCGAGCGCGCGCCCGCGGCGGCCGCGTCCGCCGCGGCGGCGGCGCAGGCGGCCGCGGCGGCGTGGGAGGGGTGGAAGGCCCACTCCCTGATGGCTCTGACCAGCGGTTGCAGCGCCGCGTTGAAAAGGAAACGCGGCAGCGCGGCCGAGGCGGCGGGTGCAGTCATCAGCTCTGGGGGATTGGAAGCGGGGTATTGTGAAGGGGGGCGGGAATGAGGGGATGGTGGGCAGTGAGGGGTCGCAACAGCCCGGCGAGGGCGAGGAAGAAGCGAAGGGGCGAGGGCACAGCAGAGGTAGTGCCGGCACGAAGCAGCCTCAAGCAAAGCCCAGATCACGCGGGGGTCTTTATTTTCAAAACAGGTTCCCCGACAGCCGCCTCACCCGCGTACAAAACGTCCAGCAGCCGCAGCCCATCCACAAAGCCCTGCGCCTGCCAGGCGCTCGGCGCCCAGCCCCAAGCCGCAACCCAAGGCACCAGCTCATCTGGCCACGGCAGGCACGCGCGCGCCCCGCCGCCGTCGTCGGCGCCCGCCTCTGCCTCCGCCTCTGCCTCTGCCTCGCTGGGGCGGGCCCTGCCGCCCGCGACGGGCGCCGCGCGCGCCGGCGCGCAGCGACAGAGGCGCGACAGCGCGCGCAGCTGCTCTCCCAGCTCCCCCAGCCGCACCGCCAGCCCCGCGGCCGTCGCAACCGGCGCCGCCGAACGCGCCCCCCGCGCGCCATCGCCGCCGCCGCCGCCGCCGCGCTGAAGCGCCTGCAGCGCGGCCGCCTGCATGCGGAGCACTTGGCGCACCGCCGAGGTGAAGGCGCGCAGCACTGGGTCGGGCGCCGCCGCCCCCCCGGGCGCCGCCTCTTGGTGCGCCACAAACGCGCCGAGGCGGAGGCGCGCCTCCGAGAGGCGCAGCAGCTGCTCCAGCGCGGCGCGGCGCGCCGCGGGGCGGCAGACGCCGGCGCGGCTGCGGGGGCGGCGGCGTGGGGGGTGCAAGGTCGGGGCTTGACACGAGGGACGTTGGTATAAAATGCGCAGGTCTTGTGCCAACAAGCCAAGGCCGGCCAAACAACTGCAGGCGGGTTGTTTGCACCAAACACCCCCCCGCCCCGAAACATCTGGAAGCAGAAATTTGAAAGCCGAGGGCCAGGGCGCACCCGTCAGAGGCCGCCAGCGCGCGCAGCTGCTCCACCGCGCTGTAAACGCCCTGCAGCGCGAGGCACGCCACGCGAACCATCCCCGCCTCCGCCTCTGCCTCCTCCACTGCCGCAGCCGCTGCCGCCGCGGCCGCCCGCTCCGGCGCGGCGGCGGCCGCGGCGGCGCCGCGGCCGCCATCCGCCGCAAGCCACCCGCCTCTGGGGCCTGAATCCGCCGCGGCGCCTGCAGCGGAGCCCGCAGTGCTCTTGCGGCCGGCGCCGGCGTGCGCGCGGCTGCGGCCGGGCGCGTCGCCCGCCGTCAGCTGCCCCGGCAGGGCTGGCAGGTCGCCGGCCGGCTCCTGACCCGCCATCCGCCGCAGCGCCAGCCCCCGCGCGCGCCGCGCCGCGACCGCGGTCGCCGCGTCGCCGCCGCCGCCGCCGCCGCCGCCGCCGCCGCCGCCGCCGCCGCCGCCGCCGCCGCCGAGGCTGTCCGCCCATTGGTGGCGCGAGGGCGGGCCGGCGAGCAGCGCGAGCGCAGCCAGCGTGCCGCTGCCCCACGCGATCGACGTGGGCGCGTCCGTATCAACACCACCCCCAGCCGCCGCAGCCGCAGCCGGCGGGTGCCGAACAGCAAGCTCCCTCTCCTGCAGCAGCGCGATCGCGCCGGCCGCCGCGGGCGCAAAGGGGAGCGGCGGCGCCGCGCCCGGCGCCGGCGCGAGCGCCGGCGCCGCCGCGGCGGCCGCAGCCGCGCGGGCGCGCTGCATGCAGTCGTCAAGCTCTGGGCTCTCAAGGCCGGGCAGCCCCACCAGCGGGGGCGGCGGCTGGGGCGCGCTGAAGGCCAGCCCCAGCAGCAGGGAGAGCGCCGCGTCCGGCTCCAGCAGGCCGCCGCTGCCGCCGCCGCTGCCGCCGGCTGCGGCGCTGCTGCCGCCGCCGCTGCTGTTGGCTGCGGCGCTGCTGCTGCCGCCGCCGCTGCTGCCGGGGGCGAGCGCCTGCAGCAGCTGCAGCATCGCGTCCGCGTCCCGCTGCCGGCCGGCCTCGCAGAGGCGGAGGTACGCCTGCCCGTTTTGGGTGGCGGGGCATTTTTCAGAGTCACATCGCCGGGTTGCGGCGCGCAGCACGCGGTGCGTTCCGGCCGTCGCCGCCGCACCCCGCACGGGCGGCCCCGGCGCACCTCATTCGCAGCCAGCGTATTGGCGCGGTCGCGGTCGCATGGGCCTTCGGGGACCTGGCGCAGGGACCGGGGCGTTGGGGGGGCATGCGTTCGAACGCGCTGCGCGCAGCGTGCAGACGGCGGGGGCGCGCGCGCCGCTGCGCGCGCGCGGACTGCAGGTGCGCCTTGAGTCCCGCTGCCCGAGAGAATGCGGTTCCGCAGTCCGCACCTTTTGATCGTCGTGCAGGTCGAGCAGCAGGGCGTATGCGACCGCCTTCAGGCGCGCAGCACAGCGCGGGCCTCGCTGGTCGCCGGCCGCGCAAGCGGAGAGCTCCGCAAGCATGCATATCGACTCATACATGGCTACCGTCCACCCCTGACAGTGAGCCGCGGCTCACAGGCCCGCCATGGGGCCGGGAAAGCGCGTGGCGCCAAATGTGATCTGCCCGCTGTGAGAGGCCGTTTCAGCGCTCAATTGCTGGGACTCCAATTCATTTGCGACCCGCGGGTCACCGAGAAAGCACGACAAAGCGGCGTTCGGGATTCTGGGCACCCCGTCCCGCCGTGCACCGCCGGCGCAGTCGTCCCGCTGGCGCCAGCGCTGCACCGCCGCTCCCGGGCTGCTCCGCGGGGCCAGCCCAGCTGCAGTTGTCGCTTTGAAATGCACAAGGCTTCCCGGCCTGCAAAGGGCAGCTCGACGGCTGCTGGGGGCGGGCAGACGCGCTGGCGCTCCGAAAGTCCGCGGGGCGCCAGGTGGGTGCGCTGGCTCAACAGCTTCGCTCCGCCGCCGCCGCTCATATTGCGCCCCCACGCCGTTCGCGATCGCATTCGATCCGCTCGAACTTCAATTCGCGACCGTTTCCGACACCACAGGCCCGTTGTACGCCCCGATCCGGGACCCACCAGGTCCACAGCCTCGGCCGATGACGTCCCGGCCGGGCGAAATCTCGCTGGAGGACATCGCGGCCGCCCGCAACGAGGCGCTCACGCGCCAGGGCGCCGCGCTGGGCCTGCCCAGAGGCGCAGGTGGGGCGTGGGGCGCCCGCAGCCCCCGCGCCGCGCTCGCAGCTCCGCCCCCGCCCGCCGTGCCCGCGTGCGCGCCCGCCCCAACCAACGGGTCCCCCCACCAACCGCTCCCCGACCCCCAGGCGACCGCGACGACCCCGAGGCCGTGGCAGCCTCGCTGGACGCGGCGCACCGCGACGCGGTCGCCCTCAAGCGCGCCGCCGACGCCGGCGCCGGCGGCGGCGATGACGGCGCCGGCGCCGGCGGCGGCGCCGACGACGCGACCACCCTGGCAGACAAGGCCGACGCAGCGGCCGGCCGTGGCGACGGCGGAAGCAGCGGCGGCGGCGACGACGCGGCCGAGGGGCTGAGGGCCGGCGCCGCCGCCGCGCTCGGCGCCGCGCGCGGCGCGGCCGCAGAGGCGGGCGAGCGCCTCGCGCAGGGCGTCGCGACCGCGGACCAGGCCGCCACCACCGCCGCACGCGACGCGGTCGGCGGCGCCGCCGCCGCCGTCGCGGCCGCGGGCGGCGCGGCGGCCGAGGCGGCGGCGCGGCCGGGGGAGGCGGCCGCCGGGCTGGTGGAGAAAGTGCGGGAGGGGCTCAAGGTGCGGCGCGGCGCGCCCGGTCCCGGTTTCGCTGCTTGCTTTTGGCCCTTCTGCCTGGTGGGGCTGGGGTTCAATCCCGTGTGCATGCGCCCCTGCCTGCTGCTCCGAGTCGCGAATGGGACCCCAGCGCGTGCGCCCACGACGCGAGTGGGCCGGAGGGGCCGGGGCGCTAAATCCGGGGAACAGGCCGCACCCGCAGCGCCGCCGGCCCCCGCCCGGCCCCGCACAGCAGCCGAGCCCGCCGCCCATCGCCCTCCCGCCCGCCCGCCCGCCCGCCTGCCCGCGTGCGCTCAGGGCCTGCAGAGCGCGCTCGCCCCTGCACCCCCGCGCCCGCTGCCCCCCAAGCTTCAACCGCCCCAGCCCCCGCCGCCGCCCTCTGGCGAGCCCTTGTCGGCGGCTGCGGGCGGCCCCTCCGCCCCCGCCGCGGCGCCCCCGCCCCCCCGCGGCGACCCCGAGCCGTCCCCAAACGGCAGCAACCCCCAGCCGCCGCCCGCCGCTCAGCTCGACCCCGCCCGTGCCCCGGCGCCGCCTCCCCCCAACCCCCGCAAGTCACTGATCGTCGGGGCCGAGCCGGAGGCGCCGGCCGAGGGCGGCGGCGACGCTGGTGGGTGGCGTGCGCGTATTTGTTTTGGGGGGGGCGTGGGGCGAGGGGCGGGGGCTTTGGGGGGCAGTGCTTCGGTGGGGGTGGGGGTGGCGTGGGGCTGCAGGGCGGGGAGTGAAGCGGGGCCCACCCCAACCAACCGCTAGCGGCAGCGCTGCCGCCTCCCTCGCTCACGCCACAAACCAATCCACCCAAAAACGCCCACCCCCCCCCAACCTGCTGCGCACCCTAAACCCCCCCCCCAAAAGACCCCCTCGAGGCGCGGGTGCACAAACCAATCCACCCAAAAACGCCCCCCCCCCCCCAACCTGCTGCGCACCCTAAACCCCCCCCCCAAAAGACCCCCTCGAGGCGCGGGTGGCGGACGTGGAGCGCCTCCGCGTCGAGGCGGAGCGCGACCAGGCGCGGCGCGCGTACGAGGCGGCGGCGGCGAAGCTGGGCGTGAGGCCGGACCCGGGTGGGTTTGGCTTGGCGGTTGAGGAGGGGGGAAGGGCGTCTTGGTGGGGGCTGTGCGCTTTGGGGCGGTGGGGAGGGACTGCAAACCTGGCTCAGCAACAGCTGGCACCCCTTCCAACCCTCACACTATCCTCTCCCTCGCTCCCAAACCTCTCTGCCAGCCAGCCCCCACAACCACAACCCTCAAAACCCTCTCAAACCCCCCCGGACGGGCGGCCCCACAACCACACAACCCCCAAAACCTCTCAAAACCCCCCGCCCAGGCGGTCCCGCGGCCATCCACCCCCCCGCCGAGCCCCCCGACACCCCCAGCGGCCACGACCTGGTGCACGCCACCACGGCCACGGGGTCGCCGGTGATACACAGCCCGACGGAAACGGGTGCGCGCTTGCGTGTTTTGGGTGTGTAGCGTGGTTGTGACGTGCAGGTGTGAGTGCTGTGAGTGCTGCGGGGGGGTTTGTCGTGCACCCGCAAAGGCCCGGCAAAGCCCGCACAGCAACACCTCCCCTCCAGCAGGCCGGCCGCGCTTCCCCACCATCTTCAGCCCCATCGACCCCGACGCGCGTGCCGCCTCGGACGCGCGCGCCCCCGCCTCGGACGCGCCCGGCGGCATTGACCTCTCGCGGGAGCCACCCAGCCAGGGGGCGGGCTCGACCCCCCCCTACGGCGTTGGGGATCCCGCGGCGCAGGCGGGGGGCGTCGCGACGGGCATGCGCGTCGCGCACGCCGTCACTAGAACCGTCAAGGTGCGAGGGCCGTGCAGCGCTGCGTGGCACAGAGCGGCGCGGCGCGGCGCGGCACGGCGGGGCGCGGCGCGGCGCGGCGCGGGTGTGTTTTGGGGGGGCTGTTCGCTTGGGTGCCGGGCTGCCGGCCTGCTGTGACTATGAGTGACGAGACAGGCGGGGAGGAACGGATGCTAAAGAGTTTGAAGCCAACCGAAACTGAAAACCAAAACCCCCGCAGGAGGCGCTCGGCCTCGGCGGCCCCCCCTCCGCCGCGCCGCCCCCCGCCGGCGCCGCCGAGCCCGACGCAGACGTGGCGGTGGGGGACTTTGCAACCCTCAACGCGCGCGTGTCCGAGGCGCGCGCGCGCGCCGCGTCCGAGGCAGAGGCGGGGCGCGGCGGCGGGGAGGTGCCCGCGGCGGGCGGCACGCCCGAGGCAGAGGCGGGGCGCCGCGGCGACGCGGCAGGCGCAGCGGGCGCAGGCGACGCGGCAGGCGCAGGCGTAGGCGGCGGCGGCAGCGGCGGTGCTTCGGACATTGCGCCCGGCGTCGATTCGGCGACGCGCTCCGGCCCTTCCAGCGGCGGCGGCGGCGGCGGCGGGGCGCTGGGCCTGCTGGGGGGCCTGATTTCCGACATCGCTTCCAAGGTGCTGGGGCTCGGGCGGGGGGTTGTTTGCTGCTGGTCTTCGTCCCATGGTTCCTTTTCTGCTGGTGTGTGCGTGCCTCTGTGTATTTTAGGCTGTCCACAGCCCTGCAAAGCGACCCATAAACCCGCCGCACCCACAACTCTCCCCCACAGGTCCACATCGCTTCGAACACAGAGGAGCTGCTGGCCGGCGGCCCCGGCCCAGAAGCCGCCGACATCAGCGGCCCCGGCGGCACCGGGGGCGGCGGCGGCGCCGGCGGTGGCGCCGGCCCGGAAGCCTCCGAAACCGGCCAGCAGCAGGGGCAGGCGGGCAGCAGGGGCCCGGAGCCGGGCGCCGCGCCGGCCGGCGGCCGCTTCGCCCACTCCACCGTCAAAGAGGGGGACGCCTTCGTGCGCCGCCCCGAGGCGCCGCGCCCGGGGGAGGGCGGCGGCGGCGTTGCCGAGGCGCTGGCGCGGGGGTGGGACGAGCTGAAGCGCGGCGGGGCCAAGGCGCCGTGGGTCGACACGCAGGCGCGCGTTGGCGGCGCGCGGCGCGCGGCTTTCTGCTGCACCCTGCTTGTTTTGAGGGCGCTTGGCGGCTTTCTGCGTTTGGAGGGTTTGTCGGGTTTGTTGCAAGCTTGCATGAGCTGATGAGGCTGTTGCCGTTGGCAATCCAGAATCGTACCCCGCATTGGACTGACCGCTTGCCTCGAGGATGGCTGTCGGGCGCTCGCCTAATCACCGTTTGGCCCCCTCTCCCAAACCCCGGCAAAACTCCCAACAGGGCGAGACGCAGGCCCCTCAGGACGTCACCTCAAACGTGGAGCGCTCGCGCCACCTCGAAGACCCCCTGCAGCGCCGCATCTACGACGCAGAGGCGGGTTTAGGGTTTAGGGTTTAGGTTTTAGGGTTTGCGCGCGCGCGCGCGCACTGGCTGAATGCTTGTTTGCTGCCTTGGTTTTGAGGGAATCTGTTTGGTGCAGGCGTCTGAAGACGCGGGCACCGCGTCTACGAGGCAAGGCCGATCTGTTTTGGCGTTCCCTGCGAGTCCCCCAGTGTTCCCCCAACACTGGGGGATGGTTGGAGCGCCAACGTTTGCGGGGGCAGTGCACCTGTGCGTTCTCGAGGACCACTGCCCCCACAAAACCCACCGTTTGTGTGGCGCGCCTCAAAACCGCCTTCCTCCGGTGGCCTTGAGCAAGTCCCACTGGGACTTGCCGTGGCACGTCTGGCCGTCGGGCCTTGATGACGTGCCACCGCCCTTTGCACGCCGCCCTTGAGCAGTCCCCCACCCCCAAATGGCCGCTCTGAATAGCCGCGCCATTTGGGGGTGCGGACACGTTAAATGGCCGCGTCTGTTTGCCCCGCCCCACCCCGATCGCGCCGGCCGGGGCAACCCTCGGGCTGCAATTTTGGGGGTGTCTGGAGGTGCTTGCGGCGTTGGAATGGCTGCTGTGTATGGATGCATTGTCCAGCAGCCCTTCCAACACACCATCCGAATGCAACACTTTGTGAGGGGCGAGGGCAGCTCATCACCAAGCCTACAAGCTGTCCCCATCAAACCCCCAACCTCCCCTCTCCCTCCCAAAGCCGCCAAACCCGCCAAACCAAAACCGCTGCCGGCCCCTTCTTCCCCGGCAAATCCAACCCTGCAAAACCGGCCATCAAAACACTCAAAAACCGCCAAAAACCGCCCCCGAAAAACCGCCCCCAGACCTACCGCGTCTCCCCGGGCGCCCAGTCGGCGCCAGACCAGGCGGCCACCGACGCAGCCAAAGCGGCGGCGCGCGGCGGCGGCGGCGTCGAGGGCGGCGAGGGCGCTGCGCCGTCCGAGGCTGTGGCGGGCGACAGGGTGACCCACACCGGTGCGTGTGTGACCTTGTGTGTCCCTCCCTCTGGCTGTTTCGGATGCAGCTTGCTTTTGGGAGCGCTTTTCCTTTGACACCGCCACCGCCACCCAAGATCCAACCCCACTCCTCAACCGTGCGCCCACCCCCAAAACCCCCAACCGTGCTCCCACCCGAATCTCCCTCAACACCCCCATGACACCTTCCAAAGCCCCGAACCGAACCCCCCAAACCCCAAACCGCGCCCCCTCCGGACCGCAGGCGCCCAGCCGCACGGCAAGCCCCCCGGCCCCACCCAGCGGCAGCCGGACCGCTTCGGCGCCGGCGGGGGCGGCATCTTCTCCTCGATCGGCACCGGGAGGTGGGGGGTCGGGGCCTTATCATTTCAGCCGGGGCCAGAGTCGGCTTTTTTGAGGGGGGGCTTTGTTTGGCGTTTGATGGAGGGGGTTTGTTATGTGAGGGCGCTCGGTCCTGCAGATTGGGCGAAAGGCGTCTCCTCGCTGGCGGCAACCTACTAAATGGGCGAGCGTGAACCGCAGCGCCGCGCGGGGGCGCGTCGTCCATCCTGCCTGCCAACGACCGCGCCCCTTGCGCGTGCGCGGGCCCTCCTCCTCGCATTTTGCTTGCCCGCCGCCGGCTGTTCCGAGCCCGCCTCTGTTCCCACGCCCCGCGTGCACAAACCCCCAACCCCACCCCAACCCCTCAAATCCCCAACCCCCAAACAAATCGAAACTGAACCCTGAAGCCTACACAACGCACCACGCCCCCCAAAACCATCCCCCCAAAACAGCGCCGCGCCCTACCGAGGCGATGACTCAGCGCTTCGCGCGCAGTCCGCCCATTCGGCGTTCCTCGCCGCCGCCGCCGCCGCCGGCGCCGGCGACGCGGCGGCCGACGTGCGCGCTAGCTTTGAGCCCGAGGCGGCGCCTGCGGCAGCGGGGTCAGAGGCCGCGGCGGCGAGCGGCGGCGGCGGAGGGGGAGGGGGCCTGCTCGATTCGCTGGCGGCGGCGTGGCGCGGCGTGGGGCGCGGCAGCGCAAAGGTTGCGGGGGGGTTGGGGTCACCCGCATGCATGGCATTTCGGTTGGTTTTTTTGGGGGGTTAGGGAGTAGCTTCCGCGTGCTGATGATTCGACCGGCGCCTTGCTGATTTGATGGGGGCGCCGTTTGGATAAGATAGGATAGGATTTCAACAAGCATCAGACGCACGCGGGTTCAAATGAATAATCCCAAAATGCAAACCCCCAAACTGACCACCCCCCAGGACCCCTCTGGCAAGGAGGTGAAGGACGAGCAGGTGGGGGGGGGTGGCTTTGTGGCGCTTGGGGCTGTCGTTTGAAATGAATGGAACTTTGCAGACGCCGCAAGCCATCAATCCAAAACTCGACAGCAGCACCACACAGCCGGGGAAACCCGCCGCACCACCTGCCCCCCACACAAACCCCCACAAACCCTCCATAACCCCCCTTAACTAACCCCCCCCCCTTCTTCAGCAACTGCTGGTGCGGGGCGACCCCAGTGGCCACAGCCACGTGGTGGGCAGCCACCCCCCAAACCCCCCAAAAGCCCCCACACACAACCCCCCCCAAACCCCCCCAACCAACCCAAACACACCGCAGCAACTGCTGGTGCGGGGCGACCCCAGTGGCCACAGCCACGTGGTGGGCAACACCCTGCAGGAGGGGCTGCCCGCAGAGCAGACGGAGGAGCAGCGGCCTGTCAACCCCGGTGGGCGGTTTGGTTTTGGTTTGGGCGGTTTGATTTTGGTTTGGGCGGGTGCAGGCTGTAGGGCGGTCTGGCCTGCCCCTAAATCAGCAAATCAAACCGCCCCATGCGGACTCAAATGCAGACTGACCCGTTCGTTTGGGGACCAGTGTTGAGCTGGAAAAAACCAGCGCCCTGCCAACCACAAAACGAACAAACCAGCAAGCAGCATAACTCCTAAATCGGTCTGAAGAACGGCCTCAAACCCCCCAAAACCCAACCCCCCAACCCCCAACCCCGCGCCCCCCACCCCCGCGCAGCGCGCCTGGTCGATAAGGCGGAGCGCTTCGGCCGCGCCGCGGCGGACCTCGCGTCCGGCCCGCCCCGCAGCGAGGAGGAGGCGGCGGGCAGCCTTTGGGGGAAGGACGCTTCGGGGCGGCCCGACGGCACGCAGGCGCGCGCGCGCGCGCGGGCGCGGCGCTTTTTGGGGTTTCTTTTTGAGGGGGCGTGCGCGGAGTTGCTCGCCTCGGTTGGACACCGCAGCCGCGACCCCGCGGCGACCCTCCAAGGCCCGAGCGACGACCAGGCAAGGGGCTTTCATCCGGTCTTCATCAACCCCCAAAAGCAAGCAATTGACACAAAACGAAACCGCGCCGCGTCCCCACCCCCCCCAGGAGTTTCTCCGCCGCTCCGCCCGCGACGCCGCCGCCGCGGCCGCGCGCGCGCCCCAAGCGGCGGCGTCGGCGGCGGCGGCCGCGGCGGAGATCGCCGGCGGCGTGGCGGAGCACGCGGCGACGAAAACGGCAGAGGTGGGAATGGGGGGCGGTGGCGCCGGGGGTGTTTATTGTGTCATGGTTTGGGCGCAGCGTTCGGGCGCTGTTTGAGGCTTGCGGTTTCGCTGCGCCCGCTCGACCAACCCAACCAGACCGCGATCAACGCCACCGCCCAACCCATCCGCGACCAAATAAACCGCCCAACCCAAAAAAACAAAACCCAAACAGACGGCCCGCAACCTGGCCGCCACGCGGGAGCCGCGCAGCGACGCGCAGGCGGACGCCGAAATTAAGGTGGGGCCGGTCAAACCCCCGGCCAAACACCGGTCAAACATGCCGGTCAAACCTTGACCAAGCCTTGGTCAAGGCGCCGCACAAGCGGGGCCGGCCACGCACGCCGCGCCTGCATTGTTAGCCAGACGCTCAAAAAGCGAGCTGTTTGTGCCCCGCTCCCCCGAAACCGCCGCAGGCCGGCCTCGATGCGGCCCCCGGCGGCGGCGAGGGCGGCGCTGCGCCGCAGCCGCAGCCGCAGCCGCAGCGCGTGTCGCTGCCGGGCGCCATGGGTGAGTCCTACGGCCGCCAGCTGGAGGCGCTGGCGCAGGGCGGGGCGCACCCCGCGGTGCGCCGGGAGACGCTGGGGGACAAGGTGGGGGGTTTGAGGGTTTGAGGGCGGGGGAGCCGGTTCAGTGCCTTGTGGCGTTGGTTGTTTGGGCGCGGCCGTATCGGGAAGGCAGGCACTCGCGCAGTTCCGTGGGCGCTTTGGCTTGCACGGAATTGCGCGCGTGCCAGGCACCTCAATAGCCCCTCCGCAGCAAAGGGGGGTTGAGGAGGTTTTGGGGGGGCGGGGGGGACCGGTTCAGTGCCTTGTGGCGGCGGGTGTTTTGGAGCGGCGATCGGAAAGGCAGGCACTCGCGCAGTCCCACATGAGCTCCTCCACCGCAACTGCGCGAGTGCCACGTGCCTCCACGCATGCCCCTCCGCAGCGACGATGGATGGGGGGTGGGGGTGGGGGTGGGGGGATGACCTGAGGGCTGGATGATTGGAAAGCCACGCCCTTCACTTAGTACGCATCCGCATTCATAGCATCAAGTACACCTCCCTCACGCCCTTCCCGCCCAACACCACAAACCACCCCCAACCAAAGACGACACAAGGCGCTCGCGGACCCACCAACCGCACCACGCGCGCGCCCGCAGGTGCTGAACCCCACCATTGGGGACCCCACCGATGAGACCGCCGCGAGGGACATTGCCAGGCGGGTGGAGGGCTTTTGCTTCTGTCTGTTCAATTTTGGTGCTTTTTATTTGTTTTGTTTGGGGCTTTGTTTGGGGCGAAGCAGATTTTCCGGGGGGTCGCAAGGTTTGCTCTGAGAGTTTTTTCGGACCACCAGCAGCCCGAATTTGAAACCGCCCCTTTCACGGGCGCCCGACAAGGCAAGGGCGGCCCGCGCCCGGATGGCGCGCTGTGGCAGGCGTGGATCAGGATCAGGTACAGCGCATCGCGCGCCAGCCACGGCCGCCCCCTTTCAAAGGGCGCCCGATAAGCCGGCAAGGGCGGGGGGCCCGTGCTCGGCGCGCTGTGCCAGACGCGGACGAGCAACAGCGCGCCGGGCGCCAGCCCACGGCCGCCCCCTTTCAAAAGGCACACGGCAAGTTAACCTAACGCCCTCTGAGAGGGCGGGGGCCCGCGGCCGGCGCGCTGTGCCACACGTAGTAGACAAGGAACAGCGCGCCGCGCGCCCGCCAGTGTTTTTCCAAGCTTTTGGATCCAGGTTGGGATTTGGGTCTGGTGGCCCGCACCGCTGACTTCGCAGTGTTGGGCGAGGCCATGTGTGTGTGGGGGAGTCTCGACACTGCGGCCGCCGCCCCGCAGCCAACGTCGAACGAGAACGCCGGACTGATCGCCAATGTCAGTCTACCAAACCTTCCAATGAAACCGCCCAAAACCGCCAATAAAACCGCCCCAAACCGCCCGCCCAGGTCTTACCGCGAGTACAAGCGGGAGCACGCGCCGCCCCCCGAGGGCGCGCCCCCCGCCGCGCCCGCGCCGGGCGGGCCGCACCCGCTGGACCGCCCGCACGATCCCATAGCTCACATGGAATCCAGCAAGAGGGAGCACGCGTCCAAGCTGCCGAGCGGGCGCGCCTTTTTGTTCTGTTTTCGCCGCTTTCTTTGTTTTTCAGCCGTTGGCGGGGCTTGGGTGCGGTTTCTTGTTTCGCGCCGCGCGCGCCGCCGCCCCTGCGGCGCTCCTCTGCGTTGAAGCCCGCCCCCGTACTGAAGGCCGCCCAAACCGCTCCCAAACCCACTTCCAAACCCACTTCCAAACCCACTTCCAAACCCACTTCCAATCCGCCCCAAACCGCCCCCACGCAGTCCCGGCACGGACCAGGACCCCTCCCACCTCGCAAGGGACAGCTCCGGCAGGGTGAAAGGGGGCGATTTGAAGGGGAGTTTTTTGGGGGAGGTTTTTTGGGCTGGATTTGAATCCAGCTGTGGTTTTCTGGGGCAACTCAAAACCCCTGAAACCGCTGGAAACAACCCCCAGCGCGCCCAGTAAACCCTCGAAACCTCCGAAACCCCCTGAAACCCCCCAAAACCTCCCAAAAAAAACCCAGCGCGTGGGCGCGCCGGACAGGCCCGTCGTCCACGGCTCCAAAGAAAAAGACCCCCGGGAGGCGCAGGAGGCGGCGCGGCGCGCCGAGGAGGAAGACGAAAAGGCGCGGCGTGCGACGCGAGGGGGGGGCTGCGTTTGCGTGTTGTGTGCAGTCGCGTGGATTGTTTGCGGTGTGTTTCTCCTGCGAGGGCCTGCTTGTGCAGTCTGCTGAATGAGCCCAGCGGCCGCTTCGATTGAGGCAAAACAGACACCAGAACAGCCGCCAAAAATCAACACCACACCACAACATCCCAAGCCAGCAGCCACATGCACAACCCCCGCCAACTGGTCGCGCAACGCACGCAGATCGGCCGCGAGGGGGCGCGGCGCGCCTTTGGGCTGCCGCAGCTGCCGGAGGATGCGGCGGCCAGCCTGCCGGGCGGCCCCCAGGCGAAGGAAAAGGCGCGTCGGGTTGTGGTGCTGCTTGCGCGCGCTTTGCGTGCTGTGCTCCTCTGAAATGATGAGTGATACGCCACCCCTTAACCCACCAAGAAGACCGCCTGAAAACCGGCCTCTCGTAACTGACTGAGTGCCGCGCCCCCCTGCCCGCCTGCCCGCACAAACCCTGCTGCCGCCTGCACCCGGCCCCCCACCCCAGGCCGCTCAGCGGGCGCGGGAGCAGCTGGAGGGGCGCCGCGTCACCCTAGGCCAGGCCGTGGAACAGGGCGCGCGCGCCGCCGCCTCGGCGCTCGGCCGCGGGGGGGAGGAGCACCCGACCGCGGCGCGGGCGCGCGAGGCGGTGGTGGCGCGCGCGGGCGTTGGCGGCGGCGACGAGGGGCGGCGGCAGGGCGGGAGCGAGGCGGCGGGCGAGGCGCCGCCGGCGCCGCTACCGAGCAGGAGCGGAGAGGAAGCTTCCGGCGGCGGGGGCGGGCTGGCCGGGGCGCTCGAGGGGATGGCGGAGG
This sequence comes from Raphidocelis subcapitata, assembly GCA_003203535.1. Lineage (NCBI taxonomy): Eukaryota > Viridiplantae > Chlorophyta > Chlorophyceae > Sphaeropleales > Selenastraceae > Raphidocelis > Raphidocelis subcapitata. Next base: position 475,071 of record BDRX01000025.1, read on the forward strand.
GCGTCGGCCGCGCCATCGGCCGCGCGCTGGGCGCGGCGGAGCGGGTGGGCGGCGGGGTGGCGCGGGACGACGCCGCCGACGCCGCGCGGTGCGCGCGCGAGGAGCGGGCCGGCGGCGGCGCCGGCGGCGGCGGCGATGGCGATGAGCAGAGCAGCGGCGGCAGGGAGGGCGGGGAGAAGGGCGCCGCGGCGGAGGCGGCGGCCGGCCGCGCGCGCGACGCCGCCGGCCGCGCGCGAGAGGAGGCCGAGGCGGCGGGCGGCGCTGCGGTCGAGGGCGCGTCCGCCGCCGGCGAGGCGATTTCCGAGTCGGCGCGCGCCGCCGCCGCCGGCGCGGGCGAGGCGGCCGGCCGCGCGCGCGAGACGGGGCGGCAGTGGGCCGGCGAGGCGGCGGCGGCGGGGCGCGCGGCGGCGGAGGGCGCGGAGGGCGTGGCGGAGGCCGCGGACGAGCGGCTGGAGGAAGCTGCCAAGGGGGTGGGTGGGGGGGTTCCGTTGTTCAGGGGGCGGGATTCTGATTCGGGCTGGTCTTGCGGCCGCCTCCTTGCCAGCGGCTGCCCACAACCGTCCTGTGGCAGTGCCACCCGGTCTCCAGAGGGGATTGGGAAGCCACAGTCCCACTGCAACGCCCCCGCGCCTGCAGCCAGCAGCAAACTAAGGCACGCAATTACCGATGCGCAGGCCCGCGACGAGGCGGCGGCGCTCGGCCGCGAGGGCGGCTCACTGCTGGGCGCGCTGGCGGGGGCGGCCAAGGCGATTGTGGGCGCGATGGCGGGGCCGCTGGAGCGGGAGGGGGCATTCGATGAGTCGGCGGCCGGCGTCACCGGTGAGCGGCGGTTTGGGCGACCCTTTCTGCACGGGGTTGGGTCCGGTGTTAGTTTTGTGAGGAGGCGGAGGAAAGCAGCTTTGGGTTGGACGGGCTGCCCGCAGCTGAGTGACCCATCGCCCATCTGTTTTGCGGGGGCTGGCCTGCACCGCTGCTGCGAGTTGCGCGGCGACGCCTGCAGCTCAATCAAAACCCAAAACCCGGCCCCGCGCTGCCGGCGGTGCGGCCCAACGCGCAGGCGCGCCCGTCACGGCCCCCTCTGAGCCCGCCGGCGCGGAGCAGCTGGACCCCGAGGCGGCGCGCGCCACCGACCAGGCGCGCGGCGCGGCAGTCCGGGGCTACGCCGCGCGCGCGCGCGCCTCGGACCCCGCCTCGGGGCGGCGCGCCGAGGAGAAGATGCGCGAGGCGGCGGCGGGCGCGGAGGCACCGGCGGGGGAGGCCGCGTCGGGCGGCGGCGGTGGCGGCGGGGAGGAGGAGTTCGGTCTGGAGGAGCGCGTCCAGGTGGGTGGCCCACCGGGTGTGCGCGTTCTGGCTTGTTTGTTTTGCTAGGCTGTTATAATCGCGTGACTGCTCAGGACTCGATACAGCCCTGTCTTCGACTCACCAACCCAGCAAAGCACCGAAAAGAAAACAAAACTCGCGCCAACCCGCAGACCGCCGCCGACGACACGGCCGCCGCAGCCGGCCTCATCGCCGGCCACGCCTCGGCCGCCGCCGCCGGCGCGTCCGAGGCGGCCGCGCGCGGCCCGCTGGGCTTCCTGCTCCCAGAGGGCGAGCCCGACGCGCCGGCGGAGCCCTACACAAACACAGAAGACCTCCTGGCCGCGCGCGCGGCCGAGGCGGCGCGGCGCGCCGAGGAGGATGCGGCGCGCGGGCCGGCGCGTGTGTGAGCGCGGGGAGGGGTGCGGGCGGTTGCGTGCGCACGCGCGTGCGCGCGCGCGTGCACGGGGGCAGAGGTGGATTGTGGGCGATCGGGCAATAGGCTAGGGCTTGGCTGTGTGTGATGAGGAATTGCACCAGTCACCGCGATTGGCGGCAGCTTGGTAGGAGGCGCGCCGACTTGCGCGCACTGTTCACACGTTGGCCTGCCCCAGCTTTGATGCGCTTTCGGTGTCACTTGCTTTTGCAGGAGTGTGCGGGCGTTTTGACCCGGGTCGGGGGATTGTGTTCGCGCGCTTGGCGGCACTTGAGAATAAAGGATGGGAGCGGCGGCCGGTGCGTGCGTGGGCACCGTGCGTGCCGACCATTCGCTTGCGGGAGGCGAGCTTGTGAGTTGCGCGAGTAAAACCAGGCCTTTTGGGACGGCAGTGGGGGCGGGGCCTGTGGTCGTTGACCGGTCTTGCAGCGCCGCAGCAGGCGATTTGACAGGGGCACGCCGGGGGAGACTCCACAGCTGCTGCGGGTGTCCAGTGGCTGAACTCTGCGTGGCGTACTCGATAAAACCCGCTTCTGCACGCCGCGCTAAGCGCACACTTCCTGGCTCCCAGGGATCGCAATTGGTGCTCATGCTCATGCGGGGGCGCGCGGCGGCCAAGCCCACGGCCGCGCCCAACTCTGACTGGCGCCCAGCGCGCACCCGCAGTCGCTGCCTCGCTGACCTGTACGATGAGCCGTCGGTCTTGAGCTCAAAGAACGCGCGGGGCGGGATCTGGGAGCCTGGGATCGAGCGTCGGGCCGAGCTCCTGGGGCGGGCGAGCGGAGCTGTTCCTGTTCGAGCTATAGAATCTGCGCAATCAGTCGGCTTTCTTCGCCAATCTGTATTACCGGGTGGAGCAGGGAGCTGGTCAAGTTTCCCCACCGGCAGGCGGCAGCTGGTCAACCTGCAGCCAGACCGCACCTTGGGGCTTCACGGCGCGCTGACTGGGGTCTTTTTACACGCACGCATTCATCACAAACGGGCCCGTCGATCACATGGCATCGGTGTCGCCGCTGCCCCGGAGCGCGCTGTGGCGGAAGCCCCCCGCAAAGGGGAAATCCTGCGCCGCAAATCCGTCCTCCCCTGTTGGTGCTGCGCCGCCGCTGCCGCTGCCGCTGCCGCCGCTTCGGCAGCGGCGGCTGCGGCTACGGCGGCACCCTGAATGTCAAAGACCAGCTGCTGGCCGTCGACGGAATAAAGCCCATATTCGGCTGCACCGCTGCTGTCAGCACCACCAGCGCCGCTCGGTGTGCTGCCCTCTTGAAAAGGTGCAGCGCGCGAGGGCTCCAGGCCAGCGCCTGGCTTGATCTTCTGTACGCCTCCGCGCCCTCCGGACTCAAATAAGCAGTGCATCGTCTAGCGAAAGCAACCCGCCGCAAACCAGTCGCGCTCGCCCCAGATCACCCGCATTGCGGCGCACGGCGCGGCCAAACCAGGGGCGGCACCCCTTCAAAGGCGTAGGCATGTGGCGGTGGATGTCGAGCGGTGAGGGCGCGCTCGTCGGGGCGTGCCGCGCGGCGCAAAGGCTGAGCAGAAGCGTCGCGCCGCGCCGGCGCGCCGCCGCGTCGAGCCCTGCCCTCAGGCCTCCGGCCCCAAACCCTCCCCCAGGCCGCATCTGCCTGCTGGAACAGCTGCAGCAAGCCACGCGAGCCGGGCCCGCGGGCCCGGGGGCCGCGGCAGCGCAGCAGCAAGCAGCCGGGGGCCGCAGCGCGCGCCGGGCGGCGCACTCAGCAGCCGGCCTGCATGGCGCGGCCCAGCCGCAGCCGCAGCCGCAGCCTCAGCGGTGGCAATGGCAGCAGCGGCAGCAGCAGCAGCACCACAGCCAGCCGCGCAGCCTAGTGCCGCGCGCGCCGCAGGCCAGCGGCGCGGCGGGCAGCGCTCCCTGGGGTTTTGCCGGCCCCGGCAGCCGCTGCGCCGCGCTGTGCACGCACTCGCGCCCCGCGTTCGCGCTGCCCGCCGCCGCGCGCCCCCGCCTGGGCCCCGCGGCCAGCGGCGCCGCCGCGCTGGCCGGCCCCGCGCCGCCGACCGCCGCCGCCGCGCTCGCGCTGTGCGCGGCGGGCCCGCCGCTGCCGGCGCCGCTGCTGCAGGCCGCGTCGCTCACGCGCAACCAGCTGCTGCGCGGCGACCGCAAGCCAAAGCCGCGGCGGCGCAACCCCACCAAGGCGCTCAAGGGCGGCCCCCAGCGCAAGGGCATCTGCGTGCGCGTCTACACGGTGGCCCCCAAAAAGCCCAACTCGGCAAACCGCACCATCGCCAAGGTGGCGCTGTCATCGGGCATCAAGGTGGTTACCTACGTGCCAGGGGAGGGCCACAACCTGCAGGTGCGGTCAAAGGGGCGGTCAAGTTTGGTCAGAGGGCGGTCAAGGAGCGGTCAATAGCGGTCAAAGGTGCGGTCACAAACCGACCAGCGGCCGCCCTTCCTGCAGCCCTCCCAAACCAGGCCAAACGCCACTAGGGTTCAGAGTTTAGGGTTTAGGGTTTACACCACTCTGCCGCTCTGCCACACGCCCGCCCCACCGCCAAGCGGCTGTTGACCCACCCCACCACCACAAAAAACGCCCGGGCGCGCTCCACATTGCCCCCCCCCTCCGGCTCCCCCCTCCTCCCCCCGTTCCAGGAGCATTCTCTGGTGCTGGTGCGCGGGGGCCGCGTCAAGGACCTGCCAGGTGTGCGGTACCGGGTCATCAGGGGGGCCTATGACGCCGCCCCGGTCAAAGACCGGCGCCAGGGGCGCTCCAAGTACGGCGCCAAGCGGCCCAAGAAGGCTTAGCGACCTGCCCGCTGGCTGTTCGGGCGCCGCGCCGCGCCGCCGCCGGCGCCTCTGTCTTCGTGGGCCGGGTTGCTCGGCTGGCCGGCCCCTGCGCCGCGCCCAGGGGGCGGCAGCCGCTTGCAATTTGCTCAAGGACGGACATGCCTTGCTGTAAAGTACAGTCGCAAAAAATGAGGCGGAGGGCAGAGCTTGCTGGGGGTTGGGAGTTTGGGCGGGCCCCCCTGCGGTACGCGGTACGACCGGCCACCCCACCTCGGCGGTGGACGCCCGTCCGGCCTCCGGCGCGGCGCGCCGACGCCAAGACCCTCCAGACCGCCTGGGCAAGGGCGTGTTGAAATGCCCGGCCGTGTAGGACAAGCCCGGGGCGGGCTGCTGCTGCCCGTGCGGGCTGGGAGCCGCCGCGCCGAGGGGGCTGGGAGCCACGCCCCGCGGCCAGGCGTCCCGCCCGGCCGCGTCCGCGACGCGCGCATTTGGCTGGGGCCGGTTTGGCCGCGCCACCGGCGGCATTCCAGCCCGCAATGCCGCTGCGGCGGCCCGTCATCGCGGCCAGCGGGCAGCGAAAGGGGGCGGTGCCACCGGCGGCGCGCGCCTGACGCACGGAGCGAGACACCGCCGTTGCCCCTCATAGTTTCTAAATCCCGGGGTTTTCCGTTTGTTCGTACCTACGCCCGCACAGCGCGGGGTTGCGCGGTATTACGCACACGTTGCCCCAGACTGCTCGGTGATCGGGGGAGCCCCCTGGCGCCGGGCGCGCCCCTGCCGGGTGAAAGGCGGTGGAGTAACAAGCGGGTGGACGCCGTCCGTGCGGCCCCGCGAGGCGCGCAGAGGCCGGCTCACCGGGGCTCTGAAACAGCCCGTGCCCGTCCCGCGGCCGGGACCGGCAGGTGGGTCGCACTGGAGTTGATAGCGCTGCTTATCAGGCGCGCGCGGCTGGCTTGCGGCCGGGGAGGGGACCACCCGGTGCTCCCCACCCCACGGAGAGGCGAGGCCCCGGCAGCCGCCCTCACTCCGTGCCCCCACACCGCGCCGCGCAGGAGGGCGGTCGGTACGGATTTGTACGGCGCGTGAATGCTGGCCGCGGCGGGCGACGCGTGGGCCGTGAGCCCACCGGGCGGCGGGCAGCACTGGGTGCTGGATGCAGCCGACCCGCCGCCGCGCGCGGAGGGCCGCGGCCCGCGCCACCGCTCGTCGGTCAAGACCAGCGCATACCGCGGCGTGGCGGCGACGGACAACGGCACGTGGCGCGCGCGCATCCGGTATGGGCGGTACACCGTCCACCTCGGCAGGTGCGCCGGGGCCAGGAGGAGCTGCGCCGAATGCGCACCACAGGCGGCCCCCGGCGCTCCCCGGCGCCCCAGCCCGCCGTGCCCCGCCGCCGCATGCTGCGCGATGCACGCCCCCGCATGAAGCGCCGCCCGCGCGCCCGCACAACCCCTCGCGGCACGTCGCCCCTTCGCCCGCCGCCGACGCGCCGCGCCGCAACCCCCGCCCCTGCTCCCCAAAGGTTCCGGGAGGAGCGCGACGCAGCGCAGGCCTACGACCGCGCCGCCACGCTGCTGCTGGGCCCTAGCGCGGTGCTCAACTTCCGGGACAAGACCAGCGACGCGACGGCGATGATGCACACGGCGGTCACTATACAGCAGGTGCTCGGCGCCGACGCGCCGCAGGCGGTGCACCGCCTGGCCGCGGGGTCGCCGTTCGAGGAGGACGACGGCGCGGCGGCCCCGCCGGCCGCGGCGGCGGCGCCCGCGGGCGGCGGCGGCGGGGGCTCCAAGGGCCGCGGCCGCCGCGGCGGCGGCGCCGCGCCGGCGGCGCGCGCGCCCTCGCCCGCGCCGCAGCCGCCGCCGCCGGCCGCGCTCAACGGCAGCTTTGCGGCCGCGGCGGCGGCGGCCGCGGCGGCGGCGCAGCACCGCAGCCGCATGGACGCGGAGCTCGAGTTCCTCGAGGCGGCGGCGGCCGCGCAGGCGCGCGAGCACGCCGCCGCGCTGCTGCCCCGCCCCGGCGGCCTGCCCAGCCTGCACCTCGGCGGCGACCCCCACGCGGCCGCCCTCGCCGCGCAGCGGCAGCACGCGGAGGAGACGCTGCAGCAGGAGCTGCTGCTCCAGCTGCAGCTGCAGCAGCAGCAGCTGCAGGCGCTGAGCGCGCAGGTGCTGGGCGGCGGCGGCGGCGGCGGCGGCGGCGCGGTCGGCCCGCGCCGCAGCGGCGGGCTGCACGGGGCGCACGGGGGCACGGAGACCGATGCGGACGCGCTGCTGGACCAGATCCTGCATGAGTACACGGCCATGCAGCAGCACGACGCGTGGGCGCAGACGAGCCTGGTGGGCGGCGGCGGCGGCGGCGGCGGGGGCGGGATCACGAGCGCGAGCGGCGCGGCGGCTGCCGCGGGGCTGCAGGACCGGGTGCTCGACGCGCTGCTGCACGGGCTGGACTCGCGCCTCTTCGGCGGCGGCGCCGGCGGCGGCGGCGGCGCGCCGCCCGCGGCGCGGACGCCGCAGCTGGGCGGCGGCCTGGACGACTGCCCGCCGCCGCTGCCGGCGCGGCCCGCGGGGGGGCGGAGCGCGCCGGTCGACGTGGGCGCGGTCGAGGCGCTCGGCGGCGGCGCGGCGGCGGCGCCGGCCGTGGCGGCGGCGGCGGCCGCGGCCGCGGCGCGCGGCGGCGCGGCGGCCGCGGCCGGCGCGGGCGCGGGCGCGGGCGGCGCAAACAGCAGCTGCAGCGGCCAGCCGCGCGACGGCGGCGATGCCGGCGCCGCCGCCGGCGCGGGCGCGCGCGCCTCGGCGGCGGCGGCGCGGGGGGCGCGCAGCAGCGGCGACGACGACCTCACCACCGACCTGGACGCGGAGCAGGCGGCGCTTGTCGGCGCGATGGCGCAGTTTGAGCGGCTGCTGCAGTCCCACCCCGAGCCGCTGCTCGCCGCGCTGCGCGGCGCGGCCGGCGCGGACGGCCCGCTGCCGCGCGGCGCGGGCGAGGCGCTCGCGGCGGCGGCGGCGGCGGTCGCGGCGGTGGTGGAGCAGCGGAAGCGCGACGGGCCCGACGGCGCGGACGGGGCGCGCGCGCCCGGCGGCGGCGGCGGCAGCGAGGGGGAGGTGGGCCACGCCGGCTGCGGCGACGAGGCGGCGGGCGGCCGCGCGCGCAGTGGCGGCGACGGGGACGGCGACGGCGCCGAAGATGGCCCCCCGCGCCAGCGGCGCCGCGTTGGCGACGGCAGCGCCGCCGCCGCGCCGCCGCCCGCCTGACGAGTCGGCCGCCTGGACAGTGCCCCTGCCCGCCTGCGTGCACGCGGCGCGCCCACAGCCAGCCTCCTCTGGGTCTCTTCTCTCCGCCCGCCGCCGCAATCGATTGGGCTTTTGCGCTGACGGCTATGCCCCGCATTACGGTATCGATATCTGTGCTTCCCGGCCCAGCTGCCGGGCCATGGCTATATGGGCTAACCCCCCCTTCGCGCCCTCGCAATGAGCGTCTCTCCATTATGCACTAATCTACGCACACGCGCGCGCGCTGCCTCTCCCTTTTCGGCCGTCGTGCCCCGTCGGCTGGCGCCCCCAGCGGGACCCCGCGCGCCCCGCGGCCCTCGTTGCAGAGGGCTCGGCGCGCGCCATCGCACCCCGGATGCCCGAACCATCTCCTGCCGCCGGCCGGCCTGCCTGCCGATCGCTCTCTCTACCGGCGCTGTTCTGTACGGCCGGCGCGCGCTGGGCGCCTGCGCAAAGGCCTAACCATTCGACCAGAAACCTTCCGGCCCCTGCGCGCGCGCGCGCGCCCGCCCGCCCGCCTCGGCGGCGCGTGCGCGCGCGCGCACGGGGCGGCACTGAGCCGATGATCTGGGAGCCTCCGGCATACGGCGGCGGCCGGGCGCCGCGCCGCGGGGCGCCTGAAGCACTCCTTCTTTCACTGATGTTGCAGTTTGAGACACGGGGCTTTGGCTGCAGCAAGCGTGAGCCCATTCCGCCCTGCGCCGCTGCCTACAACGCCCCCAGGGCCCGCCGGCGGCCACGAATCCCACCGGCAGCGTTTGATGCGTCATGCATGCTTTATTTGTGGGCGCGCGCACGCGCGCACGCACCACCTCCCCGCTGCCGCCGGCGCGCGCACCTTGGAACCAGCCCCCCCAGAGCCGCGCCGCCGGACGCGCTGGCAGCGCTGCGGGCCGGCGTCGGCCCGCCGCGCGCCGCGCGTCACCCCTAGGACCCCCCCTCTTGGTCGCTTGCTACTGCTCTGTCTTTGAGCCTCCCCAAAACGCCCACCTGCGGAAAGAAAGCTTGGAACTGCCCGCCGCAAGCAAGAAAACACGCCATGCCCGGGGCGCTGCTCCCCTGCCAAAACGAGCCCCGGTCCGTTGGGCTGCCGCCCGCGAGCGCCGCAGGGAACAGAACCCACATGCTCTGGGGTTGTAAACGCTGTTCTATGCATACATGCTGCGGCGCCGCATTGGGGCGGAGGCGGCGCGCGGTACTAGTGTCCCGCCTGGGAAGGCAGGCTCGCAGGCAGAAAGGAGAGGCATCGACGGGGCCCGCGCAAAGCTCTGCCGCGTCGTCGCGCCGGCAGGCCTGCAGGCACGGCGCCGGGGCGGCGCAGCACGTCATCAGGGTCGCCCCTGGTCGGATCCGTGACGATTTTGGCAGCGTTTTGATCATTACACCGTGCCAGAGGCCAGGACGTGCGGTTGTGGCCCAGCAGTGCAGCTGCAAAATGAGGGCCGCGGCCGGCCAGCCGCTCCGCGAGGTGGGAAAGCTGTGTAAAACCACGTTGCACCCGCCGGCGTTTGGGGGGACCAGCGCGGCGAGGCCCCGTCGGGGGCTTGGCTTGTGTGTGCCACACCACCACCTGCCAAGCTGCACTGCAGCACCCACCCGCCCGACTTTTCGGGCCTTTTCCGACCCCTATGCCCACCGATGCCGCGTCCGGACCCAACCAGGAGCCGGGCGGGGCCGGCAAGCCCGCCGGCGCCGCCACCGGCGCGGGCGCGAGCGGCGGCGGCGACGCCGGCAAGAAGAGGCGGGGCCCGTGCCCGCGGCTGGAGTACCTGTTCGGCTGCGAGGCCTGCGATTTCGCAGACGTGAGCGGGCCGGGCGCACGTGGGCGCGCGCACGGCCGCCCCTGGGCCGCGCGGGCCGCGGCGCGCGCCGCGGCGCGGCGCGGCGCGCTGGGTTTGCAGCGGCAGCGGCGGCACGGGGGCCGTGATCCCGCCCTGCGTGCACGCGATCTGGGGGGGGGCGGCCTTGATCAAAGCTCACCGCTTGCGACCAGCAGCCCGCGCCGGCCCTGCAGAGGTCTGGCCACGTCGCCCCAACCCCCACCACCCAACCCCCCAGAACCCACGACCGACAAACCCGCCCGCCCCGCCCCCTTCCCCCTCCGCCCGCAGGCCGGCTGCGCCCGCTGCCGCCGCGCGCCCCGCGTCGCGCGCCCGCGGTCCCGCTGGGTCCCCGAGCGCGGCGTGCCGCAGACGCACATCCCCGACGCCCCCACCTTTTACCCCACAGCCGAGGAGTTTGCAGACCCGTTCGCCTTCCTCCAGAGCATCGCCCCAAAGGCCGCCGGCGGCGGCATCGCGCTGATCGTGCCGCCCGACGGCTGGAAGCCGACCAGCCGCCTGCTGGATCCGATGACCGGGGATCTCAGATCCGACTTCACGTTCCCGGTCCGGAAGCAGCCGACGCACCTGCTGTGCCGCCGGTTCCCCACGGCGGATGGGGGCCCGCCGGAGGATGATGAGGATGAGGAGGAGGGCGGCGGCGGCGGCGGCGGAGAGGGGGCCGCGATAGAGGACGGCAGCGGCGGCGGCGGCGCGCCGAAGGAGGGCAGCGGCGAGGGCGGCGGCGGCGGCGGCGAGCAGCAGGCGCCAAAGGCGGCCGGCGGCGGCGGCGGGCGGATGGGGGCGGCCGCCACGCCGGCGGGCCGCATGGGCGCTGCCGCGCCGGCGGGCCGCATGGGCGCTGCTGCGCCTGCGGGCCGCATGGGCGCTGCTGCGCCCGCCCCGGCAGGGCGGATGGGTGCGGCCGCGCCCGCAGGCCGCATGGGCGCTGCTGCCCCTGCAGGCCGCATGGGCGCTGCTGCCCCTGCAGGCCGCATGGGCACCGCCGCCCCCTCCGGCCGCATGGGGGCCGCCGCCCCCGCGCCCGCCGCCGCCCCCGCCGGCGCGGATGCCGACAGCGCCGCCGACGCCGACGCCGACGCCGACGCCGACGCCGACGGCAGCGGCGATGGCGACGACGACGGCGGCGCCGGCGACGACGCGTTTGGCTACGACATCTGCGACGCGCCCTTCGACCTCCCCGCCTTTAAGCGCTACGCCGAGTGGGCCAAGCGCTGCCACTTCAGCGCGCCCGACGCGCGGCGCGGCGGCGGCGGCGGCGGCGCCGCCGCGCGCCGCGGCGGAGAGGCGCGGGAGCCGGGGGTGGAGGAGGTCGAGGCGGAGTTTTGGCGGGTTGTCGAGGTGGCGAACGAGCAGGTGGAGGCTCTGTACGGCCAGGACGTGGACTCTGCCGCCTACGGCAGCGGCTTCCACACCCGCTTCGACGAGGCCTCCGCTGCGCTCGCCGCCGCGCTGCCGCCGGCGCGCGCAGCGCTGATGCCCGAGGCGGGCCGCGCGCGCGCGGCGCTGGCGCTCGCGTTCCCGGAGGACGCGCCCGAGGCGGACGCGCGCGCGCGCGCCGAGGCGGCGGCGGGGGCGTCGCCCGAGGCGGCCGCCGAGCTGCGGCGGCGCGACCTGGCCGCGCTCGAGGCCGGCGCGGACGAGGGGCGGCGGCGCGCGGCGGCGCTGTGCTGCGCGTGGGGCGGCGGCGGGCCTACGGCCGGCGCGGGGGAGGGCTGCGGCGCGTGCCACCACTGCCGGCTGCGCGCGTATGCTCAGCACCCCTGGAACGTGAACAACGTGCCCATTGGGAGGGACTCGGTGCTGCGCTTTGTGAGGGAGCAGGTGGGGCCGGGGGGCTTGGGATTTTGTGCGTGTGTATGCTGAACACACTATTGCTGCCGATGCGTTGCCTGCGCTGCCCCCTCCCTCAATGCTCGCGCTTCCCTCCCCTGCAACGCCCCCCAAGAACAACCACCTCCAAACCGTCTCGCTTTCCAAACGGCCACCATACGCGCGCGCCCATGGCCACACCCACGCCCCACAACCCCAAGCCCCAAACCCTCCCCCCCAAAAACCCCAACCCCAGGTCAACAACAAGCCCATTACGGGCGTGATGGTGCCCTGGCTCTACGTCGGCTCCTGCTTCTCCGCCTTTTGCTGGCACATCGAGGACCACGGGCTCTACTCAATCAACTACCATCACATGGGCAGCCCCAAGGTTTGGTACGCGTGAGTAACCCGGCGGACGGCCTCATTGTCATCAAACCCTTTGCTGCGGCTTTGGTTTGCGCATGACTAAGCCCCTTGCGGCAGGGCCCCTTTTTGCTGCGGCCTGGTTTCAAGGGAGGTGCCTCTTCTGGGCCCGGCAGGCCTTTCGCCAATCCCCTGACTGCTCGACCAAACCACGCGACGGGGCACCGACCCCCTCCCGGCGCACAGCCCCGCCCCGCCGATGCCTCCAGCCGCGCCCGCCCCAACCGGTCAACCGCCCCGCCCGCCACCCCCCCCACCCGCAGCGTCCCCGGCACCGCCGCGGCGCGCCTCGACGCGGTCATGTCCGAGGCGCTGCCCCACCTCTTCTCCCGGGACCCCCAGCTGCTGCACCGCCTGGTCACGATGCTGTCGCCATCGCAGCTCGCGGCGCGCGGCGTGCCGGTGTGCCGGGCCGTGCACCGGGCGGGGTCGTTCGTGGTCACCTTCCCGGACGCTTACCACGCAGGGTGGGTGTTTCTGCTTTTCCTTGTGTGTGTGTTGCAATGAATGACATTCCCTGCGGCTCAGAAGCCGCTTTTGGAGCGCGTGTGTGCTTGGCGGCCTTGTGGGGTTTACGCTAGGGGCAGGGCAGCAGTGGATGGGGTGCTTTATTGCGGCGCCTGGTGTCGCGGGCGCGCGGGCTGTGGCGCGGCCGCGCCGCGCCTGCGGGCCCGCGGGCCCCTGCCTGCGGGCTGCGGCCCTTTCTCGGGCTCCCCTCACCAAATCGCACACCCAAATCCCCACCCCCACCCCCCCAGCTTCAACACCGGCTTCAACGTGGCCGAGGCCGTCAACTTCGCCGCGCCCCTCTGGCTGCCGTTTGGCAGCGAGGCGGTGCAGCGGTACCGCTCCCAGCTGCGCCCGATGACGTTTAGTCATGACGCGATGGTCATCAACGTACTGCGGGGCGCGCTCGAGGCGGCGGCGCGCGGCGGCAACGGCGGCGGCGGCGGCGGCCAGGCTGCTGCTGCGGCGGCCGCCGCCGCCCTCGCCGCGTTCGACGGCGCCGGCCCGGTGCCGCCGGCGGCCGAGGGGCCGGGGGCGGTGGAGGCCGCCGTGTGGGAGCTGCTTGGGGGCCACCCTGAGCTGGATGTGGAGGGGCCGCCCGCCCCGGAGGCCGCCGGCCCCGGCTCGCCCGCGCCCCCGCCCCCGCCGGCCGCTGTGGCGGTCGCGGCGCCGCAGTCCGGCGGCAGCCACCAGCAGCGGCAGTGCGTCGCGGCGCCCGGCGCGGCGCCGGCGGCGGCGGCGGCGGCGCCGGACGCGGCCGCGGGCCCGTGCGCCGCGACGCGCCGCTGCATGGCGGCGGCGGCGATCCCGCCCGGCGCGGCGCTCGCGTCGGCGGCGGCGGGCGAGCTGGCGGTGCGGCTGCGGGAGCTGAGGAGGCAGCTCAGGGCCGCGGCAGAGGAGCACGGCGTGCGCCGCGCGCGGCTTATGGTGGGCGCCGTCGCCGCGGTCGACCCGGCCAGCGGCGTGCACGTCAACACGCAGGGCGTCGAGTGCGCGCGCTGCGGCGGGGACCTCTCGGTCGCGTCCGTCGTCGCCGCGTCCGCGCCGGGCGTGGCGGTCTGCCCGGAGCACGCGCCCCACCTCGGCGCGCCCCCCGGCGGCTGCCACCTGCTGCTGCGCCACCCGCCGGGCCGGCTCGAGGCGCTGCTCGCCGCGGCGGCCGCGGCGACGCCGGGCGGGGCCGAGGCGGTCGCGCGCGCGCTGCGGCGCGTGGCGCGGGGTTCCAACGCGGGGCGGGACCTGGAGGAGCGGCTCTCCGTGCAGCCGTGGCGCGTGCCGCCGGTGCCGCGCTGGGCCGTCGCGCCGCACAGGGCGCGCGGCCTGGCCGCGGCGGCGGCCGCGGCGGCGGTGAAGGCCGAGCCCGCCGCCGACGCCGACGGCGCGACGCGCCGCAGCAGCCGGCGGCGCGCGACGTCCGAGGCGGCGGCGGCGGCGGTCAAGGCCGAGGCGCGGGACGCCGGCGCCGACGGCAGCACCGGCTCTGGGGAGAGCGACCAGGAGGCCGCGCCGGCGGCGCAGGGCCGCGCGCGGCGGCAGCAGCAGCAGCCGCCGGCGGCCGACGCGTCCACCGGCGCCGCGGGCGCGCCGGCGGCGGCGGAGGGGGCGGCGCCGCTGACGGGGCGGCTGTACGACCCCGAGAGCCTGAGCCTCAAGCTGTTTTGGGACCTGGAGGACTCCGATTACGAAGACATCGACGCGTGGGAGGCCGCCGCGCGCGGCGGCGACGGCTCGGACGACCACAGCAGCGGCAGCTGGTGGGACGACGCCGCCGGCGGCGCGCGGGGCGCGTTCCGGCGGCGGGGGCGCGTCATATTGGACGCGGGCGCCATCGATGACGACTCGGATGAGGACTTCGGGGGGAGGGGGCGGCGGCGCGGCCGGGGGCGCGGCCGGGGGCGCGGGCGCGGCGCGGGCCGCGGCCGCGGCCGCGGCGGCGGCGCGGCGGCCAAGGCGGCGGCCGGCGGCGGCCAAGGCGGGGACGATCGGCGCGAGGGCTCCGCCGCGCCCCCCAGCGGCGGCGGCGGCGGCGGCGGCGGCGCGAAGCGCGCGGCGGCGGCGGCGGGCGTCGGCGTCGGCGGCGGCGGCGAGGGCCCCGCCGCCAAGCGGGCGGCGCAGGAGTAGCCTCCGCCTTTTCCCTTTGCGGCTTGCTTAAGGGGCACTTGAAGAACAGCCGTTTTGTCCCTTGAAAACTTGAAAATTCGGTGCGGCTGGGGGCCGGCCTTCCCTCTCCAACCCCGCCTGCCCGCGCAGCGGCGACTTTTTGTGAAGCGGCGCGCCGGCCCGCCGCCTGCGCAGAGTTGGCGTGTGCTAGGTAACACCCCCCGGGATTCTGGTGTCGGCCGGCCGTGTGGGCTTTCGGGCCAAGCGGTCAACCGTCCACGGCGTTGGCGCGTCGGTACGCCGGCGCCGGCGCCGCCCAACAAGGCGTCCAGCCCAGCCAGGGGCGCAGAAAGCGTGCAATCGGGGACGGTCGAGCCGCGGGGAGTCCCTGATAAGCGCGGCCCCGTGCCTTCCGCCGGTCGGCAAGGGCGGTCCGATAGGATTTGCGTCTGAATTTGTTTTCCCCTAGCAGACGAGCCCGCGGAACTGAGGAGATCTAGCACCACAATTTAGCATTTGGGCGAAGGAGGCATCGTAGCAGCAGGTGCGGGCTCAATGCGATGTGCGGGTGACTTCTACGCCCTTCCCGCCAGCTCCGACCGCGATGGCGGCGGCCAGCAGCGGCGGCCGTCGCGGCGCGCGCGCGCGTGCGTTCGAGTGCGCGCGCCTCCGCGGCCGTCGGCGCGAGCAGCGCACCGCGAATGCGGTGTTGATGTTATCGACTGAGCGCCGGCGCACCCTCCTCTGCGGCTGCCACCGCGGCGCAGGCACCGGGCCTGCGGCGGCTGCCTCGCCACCAGCGGCGCCCCCGCCGCGACAGCTCGGAGCGCGGGCCGGCGCAGGCCTCTAGGGAACGCGGCGGCGGCGGCGGCGGCGGCGGCGGCGGCGCGGCGGCAAGCAAGCAGGCGGCAAGATGAGCTCCAAGCCGGTCCTCAGCCTCTCATCCATCCGGCCGCGCATCGTGCAGGTTGGCTTTTTGGGGGGGTTGCGGGGCTCTGCGGGGGGCCGGGGGGCTGGCGCCGCTGCTGTGCAGCACGCGTTTTCAGACGGCGCGCACGGCGGCATATGCACCGCCGCTGCGAGAGCTCGCGGGCGCGGGCAAAACCGGGGCCCAAAATCTGTTTGGCGCACGGCAATCCACGACCGCAAAAGCCAAAGCCAAAGCCACAGCCAAAGCCACGACGAGGCAGCAAAGGAAGCAGCACCAAACCGGGCGACAAACCAACCAACCCCCCCCAGGTCGAGTATGCAGTGCGCGGGGAGATAGTCAGGCGGGCGCAGCAGATCGCGGAGGATCTGGCCAACGGGAACGGGGACAACTACCCCTTTGACAAGGTGGGTGTGGGGGGGGGGGCTTTTTGGGCCGTGTGTGTGCGCTGCGCGGTACTGTTTTGGTGCGCTGCGTGTGTTTTGGTGCGCTGCGTGTGTTGTGTCGCGCTGCGTGTTTCGCTGCAGCGCGCGTCTTAAAGGCGGAGGCGCCCCTCCCTCCCTCAGTCTCTTTCTCACTCCAACCTGATTGGCATGTGCTGACGTGCGCCCCCCGCCGCCGCCGCCGCCGGCCGCGCAGGTGGTGTCGTGCAACATCGGCAACCCCCAGATCCTGGGGCAGCGGCCCATAACCTTTTTCCGCCAGGTGCTGTGCCTCTGCGAATACCCAGAGGTGGGCGGCCGCGGCGGCGGTTGTCTTACTCATGCGGCGGTTGCAGCGGCGGTTGTCTTGCTATTGCGGCGGTTGAGTTGATTTCGCAGCAGCTGATGTACCAACCAACGCGGCGGTTGCGGCGGCGCCAGCCGCGGGCGCACCCCACTGGCCGAACCCCCACATCA
>BDRX01000025.1:491979-503985 GCA_003203535.1 Raphidocelis subcapitata
CCCCCCCCCCGCCCCCGCCTCCCCCCCCCCCCCCAAAACAGCTCCTGAAGAGCCCCGAGGCGAAGGCGCTGTTCCCATCCGACGTAAT
This sequence comes from Raphidocelis subcapitata, assembly GCA_003203535.1. Taxonomy (NCBI): domain Eukaryota; kingdom Viridiplantae; phylum Chlorophyta; class Chlorophyceae; order Sphaeropleales; family Selenastraceae; genus Raphidocelis; species Raphidocelis subcapitata. Next base: position 492,068 of record BDRX01000025.1, read on the forward strand.
CGCCCGCGCCAAGTGCGTGGGCCGGGGTTGGGTTTGGGGGTTTGGGGGGCGGGAGAAGAGGGGGAAGAGCGCGAGCGAGCCCTTACCAAAGCGCCGATGGCCGCTGCCTCCCCCCTCTCAGCCTCTCCGCTGTGCAGAGCCCGCCCCGACGCCGCCCCCACCCAACCCCCTAAACTCCCCAACCTCCCAATAGGGAGTTCCTGGCGGGCATCCCCGGGGGGCTGGGCGCGTACAGCGACTCAGCAGGTGCCGCCGTGTGCCGCCGCCAGATCGCTGCGGCGATAGAGCGGCGGGATGGCGTTCCCTGCGACCCCAACGAGCTCTACATGACGGTGCGGGGGGAATTTGTAATGGTTGTCGGTTGTTATACAGTCGTGACAAACCAACGAAAGGAGCACGCAGTTTGAACGTGTTCGCTTGGAATACTGCATGCAAGCCTCTGCTGCGGGCGAGACAGCACCCTGGAAAGGGGCGCCCAAGCAAGCAAGCAAGCAAGCAAACAAAACCCCCTGGCAAACGCCCACATGCTCGCTCTCGAGCCTCAACTTAGACCCCCCAAAAGCGTTGCTCCCAAACCCCTCCCAAACCCATCCCGGCAAACCGCCGCCCCCCCCCGCAGGACGGCGCCTCCCCCGGCGTGCACTACCTGATGGAGATGCTCATCCGCGACAGCAGCGACGCGTGGCTGGTGCCCATACCGCAGGTGTGTTTGGGGAGTGTTTTGCGGGTCTTGCGGGGTGTTTGTGGGTTTTGTTTTGAGGGTGTGCGCCGCTGCTTTGCGGCTGCAGCGACGCGTGGCTGGTGCCCCATACCGCAGGTGTGTTTTGGGAAAGGGTGCTGTTGTGGGTTTGTTGGGGGGGCGATGTGCTTTTCGGGGAGCTCGGCCCGCTCAGCACGCTCCTTGCTACACTGCCCTCACGCCCCCTTTCCTCGCACACAGACGCGCATGAAAAATACCCCACAAAACGCACATTAAAACCCCCCCTCTCCCCCCTTACCAACGCCCCCAAACACAGTACCCCCTTTACTCAGCCACCCTGACGCTGTACGGCGGCCAGCTGGTGCCTTACGAGCTCGATGAGTCGCGCGGCTGGGCGCTGGACGTGGCACACCTGCAGGTTTGGGGGGGGGGGAGCCCTTTGCGGGGCCCAGCCCTCGATATTGTTGGGGGCAGCCCGTACACCAGCCTGCAACCCCCAAACCCCAGGCCTAAAGCGGGGTTTGAGGCTGGCAGGTATGGGGGTATGAAGAGCCGCCCAGCCGCCCTTCAGCCCCTGTTGTTTTCGCGCACATCCCCGCGCGCACCCCAAGCCAAGTTGGGATCCAGCCCCGAGCCCCCAACGGCGCCCTCCGCGCCTGCCTTCACCCTCCCCTCCCCACCCCTCTGCGCCCCCGCCCCCGCCCGCAGTCGCAGCTGGCGGCCGCACGCACGCGCGGGCTGTGCGTGAGGGGCTTGGTCGTGATCAACCCCGGCAACCCCACCGGCCAGTGCTTCTCACGTGAGGGGTTTGATTTACAACATATTTTTTCTGCGGATCCATGCTCCAGGCCAAGCAAGCAAACAAACAAACAAACAAACAAACAAACAAACAAACAAACAAACAAACAAACAAACAAACAAACAAACAAACAAACAAACAAACAAACAAACAAACAGTGGACAACCAGCAGGAGATTGTGCGGTTCTGCGTGCAGCACTCCCTCGTGCTCATCGCGGACGAGGTGTACCAGGCGCGCGGGGGAATGCGCTTTTTTTGGTTTCATCTGCTTTTGCCGGCGCCGCTGGGGTTGTGGTCCCTGGACCCTGCTGCCGCTGCCGCTGCCGCTGCCGCTGCCGCTGCCGCTGCCGCTGCCGCTGCCGCTGTCGCTGCCGCTGCCGCTGCCGCTGTTAGCGGTGGTGGTGATGGTGATGGTGTTGTTGGCGGTCCTGCTGCGGCTGCCGCTGCGGCTGCCGCTGCGGCTGCCGCTGCTGCCGCCGTTGGCGGTGGTGGTGGTCCTGCTGCAGCTGCTGTGGCTGCTGGTGCCGCGGCTGCTGCAGCCGCTGTTGTCCAGCTGGCCAACCCCTTGGTTTAAACCCCCATCGCGCAGGCTCAGCCCCGCCCCAACCCCCCCTCCATTCGAATTCAAAACGCGACCCGCAGGCAAACATCTACCACCCCAGCCGGTCCTTCCACTCTTTCAAAAAGGTGGGGAGGCCAGGCTGACTCAGCACAGGCCTTTTTGAGGGCGGTTGGGGGTTTGGGGTTTTTGGCTTTGCGCGCAGAGCTGTGCCGACCAGACGCCGCCGGCTGCGGTTTGCGCTGGAGTGGCCGCTGGGCGCCGCTTCAACACAACGCGTCCCCCCAAACGCAACCCCAAGCCAAGCCAAGCCAAGCCAAGCCAACAGCCCCGCCCCGCCCCCAAAACCTGCCCTCCCCTCCTCTTTATGTGATTGTGGCTGCAGGTGGTCAGCCAGATGGGGGCGGTCTGCCCGCTCGTCTCCCTCCACTCAACCTCGAAAGGCTTCGTGGGGGAGTGCGGCCGGAGGGGCGGCTACATGGAGGTGGTCAACTTCCCGCAGGAGATCCACGAGCAGGTGTTTGACCGGGCGTTGACCGGGCGTTGACCGGGGACGAGGCGGGGCCGCGCCCCGGTTTGGGGGGCCCTGCTTGCGTGCACGCCGCCTGCCGGCGCGGCGCGGCGGGCAAACACGCCGACCTCTCCGCGGTTCTGAGGAGAGGCCGTTTGATTAGGCGATGCACGCCGCCGCTAATCTGCTCTTCAATGAACCCCAAACCCCGTAACCCAGCCCCCCAAACCCCCCCAAACCTCCCCAACCCACCCACCCCAGATCCTGAAGCTCGCGTCCATCAACCTCTGCCCCAACGTCAGCGGCCAGATCTGCTGCACCCTCATGATGACGCCGCCAGAGCCGGGGGAGCCCTCGCACGAGCTGGTGAGACCCCAAACCCCCAAACCCCCGGGGGCGGTGTTGCTTGGTGGTTTTTTGAAGGGGCGGCTTTCTGGTGGTTTTGGGCGGGGTGTGCGGGACCGCGGCGCAGAACGCAGGACGCCATCCAACGCCCAAACGCCTGCCAAACGCAACCCCTCCGCCCTAACCCAAACCCCGCCCCCCAACAAAACAGTACGCCGCCGAGCGCGACGGCGTGCTGGGCTCGCTGGCGCGGCGCGCTGAGAAGCTGGTGGCGGGCCTGAACCGCCTCGAGGGGGTCACCTGCAACGACGCAGAGGGCGCGCTCTACGCTTTCCCGCGGTGCGCCGCTGCCCCCGCCGCGCGCGCGGTTGTGTGCGCGCCCGCTCGGCACTCGCTGGCTCTGTCGCGGGGCTAGCTTCGTTTTCGGAGCCGCCCGCCCGCGACCAACGCGGCGTTTGGCGAGCGCCGCCCCGCCCGCTCCCGCCCGCGCCCTCAACCCCGCCCCCGCCCCGCCCCCCGCGCGCCCTCAACCCCGCCCCCGCCCCGCCCCCCGCGCGCAGCATCACGCTGCCCCGCGCCGCGCTCGACGCCGCCGCGGCGCGCAACAAGCCGGCGGACTGGCTGTACTGCCTCGAGCTCCTCGAGTGCACCGGCATCGTGGTGGTGCCGGGCTCCGGCTTTGGCCAGGCGGAGGGGACGCTGCACTTCAGGACGACCTTCCTGCCCCCGGAGGAGGACATCGCCGGCGTCGTGGAGCGGCTGTCCGATTTCCACGCGACGTTCCTGGAGCGCTACGGCGGGCTGGGCGGCGGCGGCGGCGGCGGCGGCGGCGGCGGCGGCGGCGGCGCGGCGGCGCGGGAGCTTGCCGCGGCGGGCGCCAACGGCGGGGCGCTGTAGGCCCGGCAGGGGCCTTTGGGCGCGCCCCGGGGGGGGGGGGGGCGGCCTCTCCCTTCGGGGGCCGGCTCTGTTTGCGGCCCGCAGGGGGCCATTCAAATGCACCAAGCTTGCTTTTTTACCTCGCCCGCGCAAAAACTAAATCCCCGGCGATGCAAGGATCGGCCGCGCGCGCCTGCCACGCGAGCCGGGCCGCGCCGTTGCGGCGCGCGCGCGCCGCGCGGCGGCGGCGAGGCTCGTGCGCGCTTTGCCAAGCCGGCATACTGCTGGGTAACCAAGGAGGATGTTTGACGCTGGAGGTGGCAGATGGCAGCCTGCATTGGAGATTGGAATGCTTCAATCGCTCGGGGTATCGGGCCTGAAATGTGGTTTGCGGTTGAGGTCGGTGGGGCATCGCCCTCCAGAAACGGCCGCGTTGCCAGCCCCGGTTGGCGCATTCTGGCGGTGTATGTGCGCTAAATATAATGCAGATAATTCTGCAATGCTGGGACCCATGGGCTGGTTCTCACCTGGTCATGGGGTCATGGCCGTCACGGCTCCCCTGCCGTTCCGGCGAGTTCGCTGGAATTCACGGCGCCGCAATCGCACCGCAGCTGCACCGCGGCCGCACCGCGGTCTGCACCGAGGGCTGGACGCGGCCCTGCCGCGCTGGATACCTCAGCAGTCGTTTATAGAGTGAACTCGGTGGATCGGAGGGGTGCCGACGGGTCTTGGTGCGGAGTTCCCGGCGGGCGACCGTGAATTACCCTGAAGTACCGTGAACTTCCTTGCGCCCCGGGTAAAAGCTGAGACGCGCCACGCTTTTCATTTCAAGTCCAAGCGTTTACAAGTTGCTACCACTACAAACCTGCATCGAAACCAGGGCTTCGAAGCCGCACGCCTTGACCCCGCCCACCGAGGTGGGGCCCTTCTCCGACCACAGCGCGCGCGGTTGGGGCTATCCAGACCTGGGAAGCGCTCTCACGCCCGCGGCAGCCCGGCCCTGGGCCCGCATGGTAGCGCATGGCGCCTGACGGCCGCTCTGCGAGTTCACGGTCGCAAGGCTGACATGCTCCCCCGACGCACCCTCCGTCCCCCCGCCGCAATCCCCAGGTTCCCCTACCATCCACTAGAATGCTGGGCGCTCGCATGGCGCGGGCCGCCACGCTCCTGCTGGTGCTGTGCGCCGCGGGCCCCGCGGCCGCCTCCCGCTCCCCGTCAGCCCTCCTTGCCGGCTACGGCTCGGCTGGCCGCTCCCTCCTGCAAGGTGCGCCGCATGGGCTATTTTGCGTTGGACATGCCGGGCGTTGATCCCGCATGGTAGCCAGGGGCAGCGGCTGCGCTGTGCGCCAACAGCCACCGCCATCGACTGTGCGCCAAAACGCAGCGGCAGCTTTCCAGACCTTGCCGCCCGCCTGCTGTGAACCTCCTCCCCTCACCACCTTGTTATCCCCGCACCGCAGACCAGACCAGCTGCTGTGCCCTCGTGGACGCCACCGCCACCGGCGGCACCATGACCTGCGGCCCCTCCGGCCTCCTGCTGACTGCGCCCTCTGTCCAGTTTGCGCCCATCGCCGCCAGCATCTCTGTCACCGGCAAGAGCGGCAACACCGCCGCCATGACCACCACCGCCCTTTACCCCCAGACCTGCAGCAGCCGCTTTGGCGCTGCCACCTGGGGCAGTGCGGGCGGCGNCAACATCAACACCAGCCCCGTCCCCACCGTCATCCCCGCCGCCCTCATTCCCTCCTCCTTCTCCGTGCCCTCGGCGTTTGTGACGGTCTCCAACGCCGCCAGCGTGCCAGTGTGCACGCTGCTGCTGTCTCTCAAGGTGGACGCCACCTGCGACCCCACCCCGCCCGTGTTTGACCCCGCCCTCGAGGACATCAGCGTCGATGCCACCAGCGCGGCGGGCGCCGTTGTGACCTACGCCCCTACTGCCAACGACGACGGCGCGCCCGTGACCGTCACCTGCGACCCGGCGAGCGGCTCGCAGTTCGTCATTGGCACCACCCCCGTCACCTGCACGGCTGGCGTCACCACGGGGACCTTCAACGTGCGTGCGGCCTGGGTTTCTGCTCTTGTTATTTGCGGGAGCTGCATGCGGTCAAGTGGCTGGCTGAAGTGGCTTGCACGCCTCCCAGCCCCGCCAGCCCGCACACTCAAAAACAAGGCAGCTCCCCTTACTGAACAATAAGGCAGCCCCCCAAAACTGACCCAACCCATCCCCCACCTCACCCCCTTGCTTGAAACACCACAGGTGATCGTGGCCGTGGCTGCCCCCGCCTTTGCCGCCAACGCCCCCACCACCCCCTTCGAGGCCAACACCAACACGCCCTACGTCGGCGCCAACCTCAGCGGCCTCTACACCCCCAGCGCCTCGGACCCCGTTGACGGCGACCTCTCGGCTTCCATTGAGACCTTCCTGGTCTCCAACGACGAGCAGATCTCCCTGTCCGGCGTCGACGCTTACATCTTCCCGCTTGGCTCCACCCAGATCAAGAACACCGTCACCAACTCGTTCGGCGTCTCCAGCGAGGAGTTTGTGACCATCGTTGTCGTCGGCACCACCAAGCCCGTCGTCACCGTGGCCACGCCGCTGCAGATCCTTGTTACGCAGCCCAGGTCCGCGCCCCCTAAGACTGTCAATTACGCCGACAAGGTGAGCTGCTCTGCTGGTGTTTTTGTTGGGAGGAGCGTGGTGCGGTGCAATGCGCTGCAGGGTGGGCCACGTCGTTGCTTGCCCTGGTAGGGGTTGCCGCCGGCCTCAGGAAAGCAAGGCGTCTCGGTGCCTGCAGCCTCCGCAGAGGCCCCATGCCCATCAAGTGCTCACAACCCTCCCCCCCTCACATGCCTGTCTCCCCCCGCACACAACACAGTGCACGGCCACCGGCGTGGCAACGCCCATCACCATCACCTACAGCCCGCCCTCTGGCAGTAGGACTGGTACCACCTTCCCTGTTGGCCAGACCACCACGGTGGGTCCGTCGACCAAAAGGGGGGACTGTGAACTGCATTGTGATAGTGAACAATATGCCATCTTCGACTCACCAGCTGCCAAAAAAAACGCGTTGGAATTCTGACAGCTTCGACTGCCTCGGCCCTCCCACCCATTCTCCGCAGGTCACCTGCACGGCCACCGATGCCGCCGGCAACACCGCCACGGGCACCTTCACCGTGCGCGTCCGCAGGCCCCCCGGCCAGGAGGACGGCCGCAAATAAACCAAACGCGCGGCCCGCGCGTTGTCCAGGACGAGGCGCCTCAACGCGCAAAGCCTTACTGCAACGTGGCGCCGATGGGCGCCCAAACAGCGGCGCCCACTGCAGTCACTTTTATGCAGCGTCCCACAATACTTTCAACCCACACGTGCGCTTTTTTAAACAGGGTCTCCCCTGGCAGTTGTACTGATGGTCTCACTGCACGCTCTTGAGCAATAGGCAATAAATGCCTCTCGGCACCCCAACAATAACGCACCACTCCGTGTGGCGGCCATGCCGCAAACCTCCTCCGAATAAATTACTCCTACAAGTGTTGTTTCCAACACTTCCCCGCGGTGAACTATTCTGTGAACTTGCATTCGGCGCGCTTGGCTTGTGGGTGCCCTCAACACCTCCCACGTGCCGACACACCAATAACCCACCCGCTTTTCGCGCGCTTGGCTTTTCCCCCCTGATTGATTGCACTCCCCGCTGCGGCTCTTGCCGCAGCCATGGGCTTGCACCCTGCTTGCCCTGCCCGGGTCGCGCGGTTTTGTGCCCAGTATCGGTTTGCCAAACGCCCCTCCCGCCCCCGCCCGTATATGCGCGCCACCCCCCAATAAAGAGATTTTCCGTGTATTGGAACCATGCGAGTAAACGCACAACAACAACGCCTGTTGGAAGGAGGGATGGGGAACACAGCATTGCGGGTTGCAACCCCGGCAGTCTAGTGGGCAAGGGCATTCCGGTGGAAGTGTGGCATCGTGGCTCCCCAGTTGAGCCAGGTATTGCAAGAGCAAAGTCCTTGCAAGTTTAGTGGCTCGGCTGGCTAGGTACCGGAGCTCCGGTGCACAGCGCCAGGAGCGGGAGAGGCAGCGCGTGCCGCAGCCCGCAGCCGCACCGCAGCCGCACCGCAGCCGCACTGCGGGCCGTGCCGAGGGCTGAGCTCACGCAGCCGCGCCCTTCGAATCAACTCGGGTGAAATCTGGGGTGCCGGAGTGCGAGGTTGCCGGAGTGCGAGTTCCATGTGCCCCTGACCGCGAAGTTCGCTGAACTCGACTGGGATAAGCTCGCATCCGTGCCGCACGGCGAGCCAAAGTTTCCATTCCAGCGGTTCACTTCCTTCGCTTCACTTATCTACGCTTGCAACCTCGTTGACCCCGCCCGCCAGGTGCGGCCCTTCTCTGACCACAGCGCGCGTGGTTGGGGCTATCCAGGCCCGGGAGGCGCTCTCACACACGCGGCAGCCCCGGCCCTGGGCCTGCATGGTAGCGCACGGCGCCTGTTGGCAGCAGCTCTGCAAGTTCACGGTCGAAGGCTGACGTGCTCCCCCGCCGCACCCTCCTTCCCCCTGCCGCAATCCCCAGGTTCCCCAGCAATCCACTAGAATGCTGGGCGCTCGCATGGCGCGGGCCGCCGCGCTCCTGCTGGTGCTGTGCGCCGCGGGCCCGTCGGCCGCCACCCGCTCCCCGTCTGCGCTCCGGGGCCTTGCCGGCTACGGCTCTGCTGGCCGCTCCCTCCTTCAGGGTGCGCCGCATGGGCTATTTTGCGTCTGACATGCCGGACATTGATCCCGCATAGCAGCCAGGGGCAGCGGCTGCGCTGTGCGCCATCAGCCACCGCCATTGACTGTGCGCCGAAACGCAGCGGCGCCTCTGCAGACCTTGCCGCCCGCCTGCTGTGAACCTCCACCCCCCTCACATCCAGTGAACCCCCTCCTCCCCTCACCACCTTGTTATCCCCGCACCGCAGACCAGACCAGCTGCTGCCGGGAGCACCTGCGGTGGCGGTGGCCGCCGTGGTACTGGACGCCGGGGAGGCCGGAGGACGACTGACGCGGGAGACAGGTCAAACGCGGGTAGCGGCGGTCGTAGAGACAGTGGCCGTTCTCGCCGTACACCGCCGCCATGACCACCACCGCCCTTTACCCCCAGACCTGCAGCAGCCGCTTTGGCGCTGCCACCTGGGGCAGTGCGGGCGGCGCCACCACCCTTGCTGTGGCGGCTGGCTCCGACACCACCTGCACCACCGGCACCGACGGCACCTGCCAGGGCCTTGTGAACGAGCTTGGCCCCGTGACCAACTCCGCCATCGCTGGCCGCCACTCCTGCAGCGTCCGCGCCACTGATGGCGCCGTGCTCTGCTCTGGCAACAACCAGGTGGGCTCGGAGGGCCGGTTGTCCCAGCTGCCAGGGCCGTTCCTGCAGCGCCGGCCGCGGCGTGGCGTGGTGCACTAGCCGCCCCGCACAGCTCCCACGCGCCTTGCCCACCCCTGCCCAGCCTGCGCTCATTCAAGCTAGCCTCACCTGTTGCCCCCCCCCCCCCCCAAAAAAAACCAAATGCCAACAGTTTGGCCAGCTCGGCGACGGCACGACCTCCTCCGCCACTGCCACCTCCTCCACCCTTGTGGCTGCCCTCGCGCCTGGCTCTGGCAGCGGCATCCTCACCGGCGCCACCAAGATCGCTGTCGGCGGCCGCCCCGAGTCTTCTGCTCGTTCTGGCCAGAGCTGCGCCTGCCTGAGCTCCGGCGAGGCCGTGTGCTGGGGCATGAACACCTTCGGCCAGGTGAGGGGTCATGGCTTGCGTCTGCGTGGTGCTTGCATGTAGCTTGACGCAGCTTCTCTAGACATGCTTACGTCAAAACGTGCATGCCAAGCTGATGTGTCCAACCCTCTCCTCCCCCCACCTGCACCCCGCAGGTCGCCGCCGCCATCCCCACCACGACCATCAGTGTCCCCCGCCCTGCCTACGTCGTCACCAACGCCGCCGGCTCTACCCGCCTGGCTGGCTGCAAGTCTGTGGCCGCCAACCTCAACCACACCATGTTCCTGACCAGCACGGGCGACATCTACGGCGCCGGCCGCAACGGATGTGAGCCTTTGTTTGCTGCTTTGCTGTGCTTGGCTTTGCTTCGTTTCAAGGCAGGTCATTGGCCAGTGAGGCACAGATGTGCCGGGTTTGCTGAGCCCTCCCCTCTGCTGCGCCCCCCAGCCCACACACCACATTGCTGAAAGCTCCCTGCTCACCCCACCCCCTCCCTCCCCCGCCCCCGCAGTTTCTGAGCTGGGCCTGGGCACCACGACTGTCACCAACTTTGCTGCACAGGTGCCCCGCAGCAGCGTGAACGGCCTTGCTGCCATTGCCATCTCCGCTGGCAAGCGCCACACCTGCGCCGTCTTTGAGGACAACACGGTGAGGCTTGGAGCAGGGGCGTTTGCGTCAACTGATGGGGGGCTTCAATAGAAGGACTTCTGTTTTGCATGGCTCGCAGCGTGCGTACGCCAAGTACTCTGCAACGCCCCATGCTCAACCAAGACCCCTAAAACCTCCCAAAAACCGCCCGCCCGCAGATCGCCTGCGTCGGCGGCAACGGCAACGGCCAGCTGGGCCGCGGCTTTACCAGCAGCACTCCATCCGCCGACTGGGGCTTTGTGTCGGGCATCAACGACGCTGTTGACGTGCAGTGCGGGGAGCTGTCCACCTGCGTGCTGCGCAAGGGCGGCAAGGTGTCCTGCTGGGGCTTTGGTATGGCTGTTGGCAACGGCGGCGTTACCGTGAGCACGCCCTTTGAGACGCTCTCCGGCGGCGCGGTGTCGATTGCCTCTGGTGACCAGCACGTGTGCGCCCTCATGGATGACATCACCGTCCAGTGCTGGTGCGTGGGATGGGAGCTTGGTGGGATGGGGCTTGCAGCGGGGCTGGTGGGAGTGAGGTTGCAAGCCGCCTTGACCTGCGTGGTGCTGGGGGCTATTGCTGCGGCTGCTTCACCCAGTTGATTTGGCCAAAACCATGCTTGCGCCCCAAACACCAAAGCATGCTTGCTCACCATTGGCCTCCACCTCCCAACCTATCACCAACGCGCGCAGGGGCAAGGGCTCCAATGGCCAGCTTGCTGACGGCCTGGCCACGCCCCCGGCCAGCTGGCTCACCCCCCAGACCTCCACCTTTGCGGGTGCCATGTCCATCCACGCCGGTGGCGGCGCGTCCACCTGCATCATCAACGGCCTCGGCCAGCGCCTCTGCGCCGGCAACAACGCGTGGGGCCAGCTGGCTATTCCAGTCAGCAACATCAACACCAGCCCCGTCCCCACCGTCATCCCCGCCGCCCTCATTCCCTCCTCCTTCTCCGTGCCCTCGGCGTTTGTGACGGTCTCCAACGCCGCCAGCGTGCCGGTGTGCACGCTGCTGCTGTCTCTCAAGGTGGACGCCACCTGCGACCCCACCCCGCCCGTGTTTGACCCCGCCCTCGAGGACATCAGCGTCGATGCCACCAGCGCGGCGGGCGCCGTTGTGACCTACGCCCCTACTGCCAACGACGACGGCGCGCCCGTGACCGTCACCTGCGACCCGGCGAGCGGCTCGCAGTTCGTCATTGGCACCACCCCCGTCACCTGCACGGCTGGCGTCACCACGGGGACCTTCAACGTGCGTGCGCCCTTTGTGTGCTGGGCTAGGGTGTGCTGATGTGGTTCCAGGGGTTGAAACAAGCGGGTGGCCCGCCTCCCACCCCCTCAGCCCCGCTTGTGCTGCATCCACAGCAAGGCAGCCCCTGAAACTGACCCATCCCACTCCTCACCTCACCCCCTTTGTTTCACCGCAGGTGATTGTGGCCGTTGCTGCCCCCGCCTTTGCCGCCAATGCCCCCACCAGCCCCTTCGAGGCCACCGTCAACACGCCCTACCTTGGCACCAGCGTTGCTGGCCTCTACACCCCCAGCGCCTCGGACCCCGTTGACGGCGACCTCTCGGCTTCCATTGAGACCTTCCTGGTCTCCAACGACCAGCAGATCTCCCTGTCCGGCGTCGACGCTTACATCTTCCCGCTTGGCTCCACCCAGATCAAGAACACCGTCACCAACTCGTTCGGCGTCTCCAGCGAGGAGTTGGTGACCATCGTTGTCGTCGACACCACCAAGCCCGTCGTCACCGTGGCC
>BDRX01000026.1:0-43592 GCA_003203535.1 Raphidocelis subcapitata
CCCCCCCCAGGGCAAGGACAAGTGGGGCCAGGCGGGCTATGCGGCGCTGTTCTTCCCGGCGTTCCTGCTGCTGGCCTGGGCCACGCTCAGCCTGCGGCGCTACCGGCGGTGACGCGGCCCACAGCCGTGCGCGCCGGCGCGGCCGCGGCCCCAGCCCCGCGGCGGCGCAGCCGCAGCCGCCGCAGCCGCAGCCGCAGCCGCCCGCCGCGTCCCTGCTGCGCGCGCAGCCTGCCGCAGTACCGGCGGGGCCCGCGGGAGCTCCCTCCGCTGTCCTTCCACCCCCCCCCTGGTGGCAGGGGGCCCGCAGGCGATCCGAGGCGCGCCTTGCTGTCGGGCCAGCGCGCGTGGCGCGCCGCCCGCTCGGTTCATCCGCCGCTTGCTTGCTCAGGCTTTGACTTGGGCTTCGACCCAGGCTTTTGGTTTGACCGGGCTTTGACCAGGCTTTGACTTGCACCTGACTTGCCGAGCGTAGTCCCCAGTTGCCCAGGACCGGCTGCACTTTAGTTGTTGGTCGCGAGTTTGCGAGCCCCCGGCTCCCCCGCCGCAGCCTCTCAAGAGCCCCAGCAACGAACGGCCAGAGCCCCCTTTCGAGCCGCCAGGCCCTCCAGAGGGCCGCGCGCAAGGCAGGCACCTTTGCGGCCGCCGAGCAGCGCATTGCTGCCCTGCTACTGTGGCTGCTGCTGCTGCTGCCGCTGCTGCTCCACAGCTGCGGCTGTGATACACACACACACACACCTTGTCTTTCCAACACTACCGACACTCCCCCCGCCCCACACAGCGGCGGCCAGCAAACGCGGGCCGACCCCTCTGGCAGGCCACACAGCCGTGCACCCCCGGCCACCGCCGCCAATTCAAACGCGACCACCCACCCCCCAAATCCTCAATTGCCCGGCGCACCCCGCTCGGGCACCATAACCGTATGCGTCCCCCCAACTGCAAGCAGCTCTGCTGCCCCCTGCCCCCTGCCCGCATAGACTCGCTGCGGCATACCCCCCCGCTTGCGCTGCACGCTGCTCCGCTGCTTGCTCCCCCGCCCAGCGCCCGCCCCGCACGCATTGGCAGATGGCCCCACGGGCCCAAATCCTGCATCCCACGCCGAACAAAGCCCACACAAGGGTCAAAACACCCCAGCGACCCAGCACTTGAGCGTGCACCCAACGACCTCCGCCCTGATGTAAAACCCCACTCGAGGAGCAGGCAGTTTTTCCCCGAGGGGCCACGGCGCCAGCGGCGCGCGCCGAGCAGTCGTCGCCACTCGGGTGCCGCCGCCGCTGATCCATCGGCGCCGCAACCCGGCCAATTGCACGCCCATTGCCAAGGCCGAGCATTAGCAAACAAATCGGAGGCGCCCTCACTGCTCTGCAGGCTGCTGCTGCGACGGTGCTGGACGGCCTGGCCCGCAGACCGATCGAGCAGCGCAGGACGGCCGCCCATCATGATTGTCGGAATATGCAATCTTTCTACGCGCGCCACCAGCTGCTGAAACGGCCCCAGGCGACTGCGACCGGCGCCAGGCGAACTTTTAGCGGCCGGCGACCGGCGTGCAGGCCCGCAAAAGCCCCCAGATCCGGTCAGGCAGCTGCAGTCGCCTCTTCGGGCGCAATGGTCGCCACCGCGCCGCCTACGGTGCGCGCGCGCGCGCGCGCGAGCGGTGTGCGGCGGGTGGCTTGCGCGCGCGCCCCGCCCGCCGCTCCCCATGCGCCCACCGCCGCCGGCACGCGGCCCCAGCACCCATTGCCCCCCGCCCCCCACCCCCCCGCCACGCAGCCCCCCGCGCCCGCGCCGCCCCCGCCGCCGCAGGCGCCGCCGCGGCGCGCGCCCGAGGCCGCCCTCTCTCCCGTCGACTCGTTCCTCCGCGCCGCCCAGTTTTGGGGCCGCGCGGGCGCCATCTACGGCAGCTACAAGGCCGCGCAGCTGCGCGCCGCCGCGATGCGGCTGCAGGGGCGGGGGGCGGATGACATAAAGGCGCAGCTTTGGGACCCCCAGCACGAGTGGGCGGGGGAGCAGATGTACCGGCTGTGCATCGACCTGCGGGGGTTTTACTTGAAGGTGGGGGGTTTGTTAGGTCGAGTCAACTTGCTGGACGAGGGGGTGAGGGGGGTGGGGTGGGGGGGGTTTGGGTGGGTTAGGATTGGGGGGGGTGGGATGGATACGGTTCACATGCTCTGCGGCAACGGGGTCCCCGCCGCACCCCCAACTGCCCCCCAACCCCCACCCCCCCCCCAAACCCTCACCCCCAACCCCCAACCCCCAACCCCCCCTCCAACTCCCCCCCCCCCCCCCCAGGCGGGCCAGTTCATTGGTGCGCGGGCGGACTTTGTGCCGGAGCAGGTCTGCAGGCAGCTCTGCGTGCTGCAGGACAAGGTGGGGGGGGGGCATTGAGGGATTTGGAGGGAGGGGCAGCAAGGGGCGGAGGGGTCGTGTGCTGCAGGACAAGGCGGGGGGGTGGGACCCTGGGGGGAAAGGGGCCAGGGGCGTGTGCTGGGTGTATGCTGGGTGGGTCGGGGGGCCGGGGGGTGCAAGGTGTCGGCGCTGCCTGCGTGCGCGCGCGCGCGCCTGAAAAACGGCGGCGAAAATGAGGCGACAGTTGGCGCTACATTTTCGCCGCCGCTTATTTTGTCCAGCCACCCCCCAAAAAAACACAAAAAGCAAGCCAGCACCCCAGCAACACCCCCACAACACAACAAACCACCAAAAGAACCAACCCCAACAACCCTAACAACGCAGGTGCCCCCAATGAGCGCCGACCGCGCTGCGGCGGTGCTGCGGTCAGAGCTGGGCGTGTCAGACCTCACAGAGCTGTTTGAATGGATCGACCTGGACCAGCCGCTGGGGTCGGCCTCCATCAGCCAGGCGGGTGCAAGCGGGGGTGGTTGGAAGACGGTGTCTTTGGTGGGGTTCGGCCGGCTGCGCTTGTTCTGGTTGCCGTCTCCTTGCCAACACTGTCCCTCTGCCCCATCCCAACAAAGCCCACTGTTACCCCCCCCCACACACACGTAAAACGCCCCCCATGCAAAGGTCCACAAGGCCCGCCTCCGCCGCTTCACCACCGAGCAGCTGCGCGCCTCCGGCGCCCGCCGCCGCGGCGCGCCGCGCGCCGTCCGCCTCGGCCCGGGGGACAGCGCGTGGTCTGTCTGCAACGACGCGGGGGTCAGCCTGGCCGAGCTGTCAGAGGCAAACCCGGGGGTGGATGTGGAGGCGCTGAGGGAGGGGGACGAGCTGAGGGTGCCGGAGGTGCTGGGGCTGCACCAGTTCGGGGCCGCGGGCGCGCAGCCGGGGGGCGCGGCGGGCGCGGCGGCGCGGGACGGGGGGGCGGACGCGTGGGGGGAGCGGGGGCGGGCGGGGGCGGGCGCGGGCAGCGGCGGCGGCGGCGGCGGCGGCGGGGGCGGCGGCGGCGGCGGCTTTTTGGGCCTGGGCCGCGTGCTGAGCGCGCTGCCCCTGCCCGGCCGCTCCGCCGCCGACCCGCCCCCCGACCCCCGCCCCATCGGCTCCCCCGCCGCCGCCGCGGTCGCGCACGCCGTCGCCGTCGGCAGCGTGCCGCGCAGCGGGCTGGTGGCCGTAAAAATTCAGTACCCCGACGCCCTCGCGGTGATGACTGAAGATCTGGTCAACCTCCGCGCCATAAGCGCCTTCCTGTCAAAGACCGAGATCAAGTTTGACCTGGTGTCGGCGGTGGACGAGCTGCAGAAGCAGATACACCTCGAGTTTGACTTTTTGAGGTGGGGGGATGTGGTTTGTGTTTGTGTTTGCGTTTGTGTGGAAGGGTGGGGGGCGGGCCTCTTTGGGTTGCGGCCTTGCGGGTCTGTAGGTGGGAGCTATCCTCAAACAAAACAAAGCAAACAAAACAAAACAAAACAAACCGAAAGAACAACAAAACAAAAAAATTGCCCCCTTCCCCGGCAGGGAGGCGCGCGTAATGGACTCCATAGCGTCGCACCTCGCGCCCATCGCCTCCCGCGTGGCCGTGCCGCGCAGCGTGCCCGGGCTGGTGACGCGGCGGGTGATGGCGATGACTTTCATGGAGGGCACCCCCCTGATGCAGCTGCAGGACAAGGTGGCGCACCTGCCAAAGTGGCAGAGGGAAAAGGTGGGGGCGAGGGGTATGCGGCTTTTGGGGGGGCTTTTGGGGGGGCTTTTGGGGGGGAGGGATTCTGGTGCGGTGCGCAGCTTTGGGGAGGGGGGGTTGCGGAACGCGCGCTGAAGCGGGCCCCCTCAACACACGACACGAAACGCGCCCCGCAAGACACAAAAAGCCCGACCGATCCCTCCCGAAAACAACCGCCCCCCCCCCAGGCGTCGCGGCTCATCCTGTCGCACATATCGGAGGCCTACGGCCGGATGATACTGGGGGAGGGGCTGTTCCAGGTGGGTGGGTGGGTTGGTGGGTTGGTTGGTTGGTGGGTGGGTTGGTTGGTTGGTTGTTTGGTTGTTTGGTTGTTTGGTTGTTTGGTTGTTTGGTTGTTTGGGGTCGTGGCTTGTGAGGGGAAATGGCCCAGATCGCACCGACGCGGCCGCGGCCGCTGCTGCGGCTGTTGGCCAGGCGGTGCCCCCGCCGGCAGCGGGCACTCGAGGCACGCAGCCCTCCCCCTTAGCGCCTCCACGCCCGCCGCGGCGCCGCCTTCCTCGAGCGCCACCCCCTCCCCCCTCCCCCAACCAAACAAACAACCCCCTCCCCCCCAAACAAAAGGCGGACGGCCACCCCGGCAACATCCTGGTGCGCCAGGGCGGGGCCATAACGCTGCTCGACTACGGCCAGAGCAAGCAGCTGCCGGGCAGGGAGAGGGAGGCGCTGGCAAAGCTGGTGCTGGCGCTCAGCAGGTGGGGGGGTGGGGGGAGGGGGGGCTCTCACCCTTGCGGGGTTCAAACCGCCCCCCCCCCAAACACCCCCCCAATAGCCGCTCCCCCCCCCCCCAAAACTGCCCCTCCAAAACTGCCGCCACCCACCCCATAAACGCCCCCAAACCGCCCTCCAACAACCCCCCCATCCCCCCCCCCTAAACCGCAGCGGCCAGACCCCCGCCATCGACGCCGCCCTGACTGAGCTGGGCATCGTCACCAGCCGCCCCGACCCCTCGGCGCGCAGCGAAATGGCTTACGGAATGTTCGACACGCGCGGCACGGTGGGGGGGGCGGGGGCGCTTTTCCGCGCTTTGTGACGGCTTTGCGCTTGCGTTTTGCGCTTGCGCTTTCGTTTGTGCTCCCATTTGTCCTCGGCCTCAACCCCCAGCCCCAGCCCCTCAAACCCACCCACCCTCTCAAATCCCTTGAACCCCCCCACCCCACCCCGCACCCCAACCCCAGGTTGACCCCTTTGACCCCGACCCCCAACCCCCCCCCCAACCCAATCGCCCCCCATACAAACACCCCCAGGTTGACCCCTTTGACCCCGACTCCCCCATCAAGAAGACCGCCATCGAGTACTTCCCGCCCGACATGTTCTTCGTGCTGAGGGTGGTGCAGCTGCTGCGGGGCATCGCGCAGGGTGGGGGGGCGGGGGGGGGGGATGGGGGGAGGCGCTACCCTGCCAGCGCTGCACTATCGCAGCCGGCCGCAAACCGACGGGCCTCGCAGCTTCACTAGGGTTGCGGTAAACCCTAAACCCTAAACCCTAAACCCTACTAAACCCTAAACCCTAAACCCTAGGGCCTCGCCGCTTCATCGTGCCTTCCCCCTCGTTCGCTCACACCTGCATCACGCCTTCCCATCACAACGCCCCGTCCCCCGCCCCCCACCCCCGCCCTCCCCCGCCGCCGCGCGCAGGCATGGGCGTGGCGGACTTTAGCAGCGCAGACCAGTGGGCCCCTCTGGCGCGCGACGCCCTCAAAGCGGTCGACAGGAAGCGCCGCGCCGGCGCCGGGCGGCGGCGGGGGCTGCTGCCGTCGCTGGCGCGCATCGCGAGCCCGCTGCGGCTCACGGCTTGAGCGGGGCGGGCCGCTGGCGCGCGCGCGCCCCCTCCCGCTTTCTTTGCCCTCTCTGTTGCCGCTGCCGGCTGCACGCGCGCGGCGGGCGCGGCAGCTGTGCGCGCCCCTCTCTCTTTCTCTCTCTCTCTCTCTCGCCCACCCTCTGTCAGGAAACGCGCCCGCTTGGCCCCTGTTTGAGATGGGCCCCATTCCCCAATCCCCTTTGCCAATGCATGCCGCGATTTTACTTTCGGCTTAGCCTGGCTGGGCAGCGCTGGACTGCTGGCGATGTTGGGTTAAGTTAAAACGCCCAAAACAGAAGAGCAAAAGCAAAGCAGGACAAGTGGAAGTAAAGGGGTGGGAGCAGAGGGGGAAAGTAAAGGGGGGACGAGCGCGCGCGCCGCAGAGCGGGTCGGCGCGCGCGCGTACGCGGCGCGCGCCCCCGCCACGCGCGGCGCCGTCGCGGTCTTTTTCGGCGCGCGCACGCGGCGGGCGCGCGCGCGCGCGCGGGTGTTTGAGGGAACGCGGGGGGAGGGGAGAGGCAGTGGGCGGGGGAGGGGGCAATCGGGCCAGTATGAAAGGAGAGGGCGCACTTTAAACAGCTGTTGGGGGCAGCGTCCGAGGCGGCCGCGCGCGCGCGCGCACGCACGCGTGTGCGGTTTAGGCGCGGTTTAGGCGCGGCAGCTGTGCACTGTGATCGGCGTCGACGCGACGGCGGTCCGCTTGGCCCCCGCGATGCTGGCGACGTAGCGCGCCTGGGGGTGGGTTGGGTTGGTTGGTTTGGTTTGGGTTGGGTTGGTTTGGGTTGGTTTGGGTTGGTTTGGGTTGGGTTGGGTTGGGTTGGGTTGGGTTGGGTTGGGTTGGGTTGCGTGGTTGGGTTGAAGCCCAGGGCTGCAGGACCCAACAAACCCCAAGCAGGGCGACAGCACTACCTCCCCCCCCTTCGTCACCCCCCCCCCGGCACCCACCGCAAAGCTCCCGCAGGGCGCGTTGGGCCCCGCGTAGGGCCCGAACGCCGCTGTGAACACAAACTTGCGCGGCTCGCACAGCTGCTGCCGCGCCTTTGGCGCGGACGGCGTGGTGTACGTCGGCGCCAGCACGGGGGGCCCGCTGGGCGCCGACGCGGAGAAGCCCGCGTCGAGCACGATGCAGCGCATTCGGTCTGAGACCACCACCTCTGCGTTCCGCGCGTCAAAGGGGGCCGGGGGGGACTCGACCGGTCCCTCCTTGGTGTCTGCGGCGACCACGATGGCGCCCGCCACCGGGCCCGGCAGGGCGATGGTCCCCACGCAGCCGACGGGCACGGGCGCGCCGCCGGCGGGCGCGGGCGGCAGCACGAGGCCGCCGTTGGCGCCGGCGCCCTTGCAGCGCAGGCGGGCACTGGCGTCGGGGCGGCCGGGCACCTTGACCGTGGCGGTCACGCTGAAGACGGGCACCGCCTTGGCGTAGGGGTTGAGCAGCACGATGGCCGGCTCGAGTGTGTAGTTCCCAACCGACTCTGTGCGGTTGTAGGTGACCGTGTAGCGAGCCACCACGGGCTTGCCCGAGGCGACGGAGAGGTCCAGCCCCTTGTCCTGGGCCTTTGCAGAGACCGACCAGGCGTAGGACTTGACGTTGGCCGCGCGCACCGCGAGCAGCTTGACCGCGGGCCGGAGGCTGCAGCCGGTGACGACGACGGGGAGCGAGGTGTTGGCGCGCAGCGCGGGCTGCGCGCCGAGCGCGGTGCCGTTGGGGGCGACGGTGAGCGTTGACAGGGCGTTGTAGAGCTCCCCGCACGACTCCACGGGCGCGCCCGCAAACTGCTCGCTCCAGGAGATGCTCTCGTTGCCGCACACCGTCAGCGGCCCGCCCCGCGCGCCCGGCGCCGGCGGCGCGGCGCCGGCGGAGACCTTGGCGGGGTGGAGGAACGGCAGCGCCGCGCGCGCCGCCTCGGCCGCCGCCGCCTCGGCGAGCAGCCGGCGCGCGGGCGGGACGGGGCCGTCGGACACGCCCAGCAGCTCCGCGAACGAGGGCTTGGCCAGGCCGATGCGGGTGAGGTTGACGCGGAGGGAGCCGAGCAGCGCGTCGACGCCGCTGACCAGCGTGGCCATGGGGCGGGCGGTCTGGTTGAGGGCGGTCTCTCCGACGTAGGACCGCTCGACCGAGACGCACGCGCCGAGCTCGACGGGGGAGGGCGAGCCAAAGTCGAAGGCCTTTGGCGTGCCCGAGGTGACGTCGAACGCCGCCGCCGCGACGGAGCGGACCTGCGCCTGCACGGTGCCGACGCGCTCGCCGTTCCAGGGGATGCTGAAGGTGCACTTGAGGCCGCCGAGGCCGGGTATGACCACGGTGCCGGGGCAGTGCACGTCGACGAAGGTGGTGACCGTCGCGGGCGCCTTGGGGGCCTTCTTTTCGGCCTTTTTGGCGTCGCGGACGGCGGCGGCGACGACGGTGCCGTTGGCCGGCGCGGCGGCGGCGGGCGCGGTGGCGTTGGCGGGCGCGGCCGCGGGCGCGGTGGCGTTGGCGGGTGCGGCCGCGGCCGCCGGCGCGGTGCCATTGGCGGCCGCAGCCGCGGGCTCGGTGCCGTTGGCGGGCAGCGCCGCCGGCGCCGCCGGCGCGGCCGGCTCCGCGTCAGCGGGCGCGGGGCCCGCGTCCGCCTCGGGCTCCGCCTCTGCCTCCTCATCTTCCTCGCCCTCTGCGGCGCGCTCCTGGAAGGGCGCCGCGGTGGTGATTGCGATGCGCACGCCCTGCAGCACGTCCGGCACGAGGGAGCGGCTGGTGATGGTGATGTCGCCCATCAAAAAGTTGCCCAGGTCGGCCGCCGGCGACTTGACCAGGCTGAGCGTGAAGTTGGCAGTGGAGGCCGCGCCCGGCAGGAGCTGCAGCGAGCGCGGGTCGGCGACGGCGGAGGCGTTGGCGCGGCGCTCGTTGACGGGCAGGGCCGCGGTGTCGGCGGACCAGGTGTGGTTGAGCAGCCGCGCCGCGGTGAGCTTGGCGATGGCCACGTCCGGCCGGCCGAACGCGCTGGTGCGGTTGCAGCCCGACACGTTGATGAGCACCGTCGCCGCCGGCGAGCCCACGTCGGCGCTGCTCGCGCCGTTGGTCAGCTTGTGCTCGCCGCAGGCGGAGGTGTCAAAGCCGCCGAGGCGCGCCGAGTAGGCCACCGTCGCGGCGCCGCAGATGGTGCGGCTGCCCTTTGGCAGCTCAGAACCTGACAGCGGCATCGCGTACTTGGCCAGCGCGCCCGTCAGGGACTCGGACACCGACACGCAGGAGCGGTCGGGGATGGAAAAGGTGGCGCGGTACGGCGCGCTCGCCGCCGCCGCGCTGGCGTAGGGCACCTCCTCGGCCGACACCGCCAGCGTCGCGGCGCGCGCGCTGGCGACGACGGTGACGTCGGGCAGCAGCGGCGAGCTGGGGACGGGGGAGGAGGCGTTGGCGGCCGCCGCGGCGAGCGCAGCCTCTGCCGCCTCCATCATGAGCGCCGCCTGAGGCAGCACCGCCTCGAAGGTGCAGCGCAGCACGCCCGTGCGGCCGGCGCCGCGGCGGGCGGGCACGGTGAGGCGGCCGCCCTTGGCGCCGCAGGCGGCGTAGTGGGTGGTCTCCACCACCTGCGGGCCCGTAGTGACGGCGGAGGGGCGGCGCAGGGTGACCAGCACCTTGACGGGGCCCTGGGGGGGGGGGGGTGGGGGGGAAAGGGGTCAGGGTGCGGTGCGTGAGCAGAGGTGAGGGCGGGATTCCAGCCGCGCTGCTCCCCGCCATTTTTCTTTTGCAAAAAAACCCTGCCTTGATGCGCGCCGCCACCGCGCGCGCACCCCTGCCCACGGCGTGGGTGCACTGCCCAAGCGCAGCGCGGCCGCGCAGCCGCCCATCCCTCCAGACCCCGCCGCCCAATCGCGCCCGCCCTCGCCTCCCTCCACCCACCCCCTCCGCAAGACCCCCCTCCCAACCCCCTCCGCAAGCCCGCCCCGCCCCCCCACCTCAAGCTGCACGTGCTCCGACCGCGTGTTGCGGACCTCCAGCGCGCCCGCCAGCGCGTAGGCGCTGAAACCCCCGAGGGTGCGGCGGTAGCGGGTGGTGAAGGTCACGTTTGCGGTCCCGGTCAGCGGCACGCTGACGTTGGGGGGGGACGCCGTGGTGGCGGCGCTCCACTCGTAGATGGGGCCGCCGGAGCCCTCCACCTTGAGCACGCGCACGGAAAAAGGGTCGGCGCTGACGGGCTGAGGGGCGAGCAGCAGCTCCGCCGGCGCGGCGTCGCCGCGCTTGGCGGTGCGCCCGGCGCGCGTGGTGTTGCGGAAGTCGCGGACCGTGTTGATGGCCGACGTGAGGGTCAGCAGCATGCCGCCCACGCGCGACGCCAGGGGCTGGGCGGCGGCATCGCCTGGGGGCGGGTTGTGTTCGATTTGCGCAGCGCGCATGGGCAGAGGCCTGGCGTGGCAGCGGCGCGCGCGGCCGCCGAGCCCATCAGCCCAAACCCCCGCTGCCGGCGGGGGAAGGCGCGCCATGAATGAATCCTACCGACCGCGCCCTTCAAATAGCGCCGTTCGCGCCCGCCTCACCTGCAAGCAGCAGCAGTCCCAGGGCGAATATCGTTGGCAGCGCCGCGCCTCTGCGCGCCATATTGGCTGCCACTCCGGTCACAAACGCTATTTAGGTGTTTTCGACTTGAACACGTCCGATCCGGGGGAGTTTCACAGCCTGCCGCGTCCGCGGGGCTGCGTGGAAGAAAATTGCCGCTGTAGCACGCGGCGCCGCTGCAGCTGCGGCCTCCGTATCAATCCTTTTATGAAGCCGGCTAGCTGATTCGTTGAAATCGGCGCGGTAAGATGGTCCCAGGCAGACTGGCAGCTGGACGGATGCCGCCATCGGCTCCACAAAACCGCCCCTTTCGCGACTGCGACAAGAGGCACAGGGAAGGGCGGCTAAGGGAAGGGCGGGGCCGAGCGGAGTCAAAAGAGGATAGAGACTGCAACGGAGGGCGCGCATTGCGGCGCCCGCCCTGCCCCGCTGCGCGCGACGTGGCGCCTGTGCCGCATGGTGCATGCCGCTCAGCCTTGACCACTCGACCGCTGCGACGGATTTTTACAATACAGCAAGGCGGAAGGAGCTTTGCCGGGCCGACTGCCGGGTAAATCAACTGGGTCAACACCCGGCGAGCGGGGGCCCAAGTCAAGGCCAAGTCAAGGCCCACATGCGCCCCCCCATGCGGCCTAGCTACATGAGCTTCCCCATGCGCGCCTTGCGCAGCGCGCACTGCCCCTGGTGCACCGCGCCGTCCAGCAGCCCGCTGACCGCAAACACGCCGCCCACGATGGCACAGAGGTTTGTGAGGTAGTGCAGGAAGGAGGGGCGGGACTCGGAGATCACCACGCGAACTGGGGACAGGTCGTAAAACACAAACACGCCCGGCAGCGTGCGCGCCGACGCGGCGCCCGCCGCGCCGCCGCGCGCGACGACGGACTCCCGGAAGTGTTCGGTGACGCTGTACTGGTTGCTGGCTATGGTGGCGTTGGCGCGGTCCACGTACACCGTGGGGACGACCTGGGGAGGGGAGGGGCGGCGGTTTCGGCGGGCGCGGGGGGCGGGGTCGAACTGGGCGGCGGGATTGGGGGATGGAGGGTGAGGGCCGCCGGAA
This sequence comes from Raphidocelis subcapitata, assembly GCA_003203535.1. Taxonomy (NCBI): domain Eukaryota; kingdom Viridiplantae; phylum Chlorophyta; class Chlorophyceae; order Sphaeropleales; family Selenastraceae; genus Raphidocelis; species Raphidocelis subcapitata. The sequence continues at coordinate 11,515 of BDRX01000026.1, forward strand.
GGCCGCTGGCGCGCTTTCAGAGCCCCTTGAAGGTCGCTTGTTTGCGCATGCAAACACAGCCAGAGCAGTGCGGATGCGAGGCGCCCGCACCTTCAAAAAATATTGGAACATCCCCACGGGCGCCTTGGCCACGCCGCCGCCGCCGCCCGCCGCCGCTGCGCCGCCCGCGTGCGCGCCGTCGCGCGCGCCGGCCGCGCCGCTACGGCTGGCCCCGCCGCTGCTGCTGCTGCCGCTGCCGCTGCCGGCCGCCGCTGCCAGCACCGCGGATGACTCGGCGCCGTCCAGGGGGTTGATGTTTCCGGGGTAGCTGGCGTTTGGGTTTGGGTTTGGATTGGTTTGGGTTTTGTTAGCTCCCACTCTTTGCAACCACGGCTATGCAGCGGCGCCGGCGGTGCGCCTGCGGCAAAAAATCGCGCGCGTTCTCGTCCCCACCCCCCCTCCTGCCCCTCACCCCGGCCCGAAGCTGAGCCGCCGTATCCTGTGCGCAAAGTCCAGCGCCTTGCCCGTGAAGGGCGCGAGGTCGTGGATGTGGACGGTGCCCTGCTGGTAGCTGCGCCCCGCGGCAAAGTGGAAGTTGCCTGGGGGGGGAGGCGTCGGGGTCGCGGGTGCAGGGGGTTGTGGGCTTGTAAGCGGTGGGCGCGCGCGGCCGGCGTTGCACGCGCTGCTTTGCTGCCCCGACACACTGCCACCGGCCCTGCCCGCTTCCAGCGCTGGCCCCACACACCCGCCCCCGCCGGCGGCACGGCCCTGTCCCGGTATTGCGCGCCTTCACCACACCCACTCCCCACAGCCACAGCCACTGCACGCTGCTCTTCGGATTGCCTGCGCGGGCCTGCCGCGCCGCAAGTGCCGCAGGGCGTGCGCGGCAACCTCCAACCATGGGGTTTTTTTGGTGCGGCCTGTGCCGCCCGCCGCCGCCGCCCCCCGCCCCCCCAGCCGCCCCCCTTGTGGGCCCTCACCGCGACCTTGTTGACCTCCAGCCTCCCCCACATGCGGCACCCCTCCCCCTCCTGCGCCTTTATGGCGGCGTGGTAGTCATCCTCGGCGCACTGCGCCACGTCAGACAGCCGCAGCGCCGTCCAGCCCTTGCGCTCGTACGCGGCGCGCACCTGGAGGGGGCGGGGAGGGGGGCGCGCACGCGCGCCAGAGGGGTTCGTCTCGCCGCCGTGGTATAGGGGCTCATGGGGGGGAAGCGTCAGGGCGCTGATAGGGGCTGCGACCCCAGCACACTTTTGAAAGAGCCCGCCGCGGGGGGGGCACCCCAAACCGCCGGCTGCGCGCGCGCCCGCCGCACCTCGGCGCAGGTGTTGCAGCAGGGGTGCTCCGAGTCCTCCGCCCCGTAGCAGGTGCCGCACTTTGCCGCCGCAACGGTGCCGTTGCCGCCGCCGCCCGCCGCCGCGGGCTGTTTCGGCGCCGCGCCGCCGCCGCCGATGCTGTGGCGCTCGGCATCCGAAACGGGCGCGCCCGAGGCTGACAGCCGCTGCTTCATTATGTCATGGGCCACGTCCAGGTGTAACTCGCCGGACACGTCCATCGCGTCGAGTGACAGCCACGCACACGGCATGCGGGGGAACTCCACATCAAACTGTTTTTGACGGAGAAAGTGTTTTGGGGGCGGGCAGCGGGGGGGTGGGTGGCGCGTCGGCCGACTGCACCGGCGGCGCGTGAATGGCTGCAGGTCGTCCCGTATTGCGGTGCCTGGCCAAAGCCTGCGCCTCCCAGGCTGTCCATTCCCAGGCCATGGCATCCCCAAAAGCGCAGCCGCCGCCCAAAATGCGCCGCCGCCGCCCCAAACGCGGTGCTCACGTCGATTCGAATGGTCTCCCCCCTCGAGGAGTCCACCACCAGCTCGTGCGTGGTGCGCACCTCCAGCCACAGGCCTGAGGGGGGTGCGGCGGGGAGGGGAGGGTCGAGGGTCGGCGGCGGGGCTGCACCTTGCAGCGCGGCGCATGCGCGCGACGCATGCGCCTCGGCCCCGGGACTGCGCCCGCCCCCCCAAACGGGCCGCTCACGCGTCTCTGTCAGGAAGAGCAGCAGCATGAAGGCGTACGCGACGACTGTGATGATGCCGCCGCTGGTGGTGCGGTGGAAAAAGTCATCTGAGACCTTTGGGAACGCATCGAACGCGGTGAGCGCGCCGAGCACGCGCCCCGCCGGCGCCGGCTGTGTCGACGCCGGCGCGCCCATCGCTGCGCTTGGGTGCGGGGGATTCCTGGATCAGTTTGGGCTGAAGCCGGCTTTCCTCTCGCAGCAAGGGCCCTGGAAGGCGCGCCTGCGCCCTCGGGGAGCCAACCAATCTGGCCGCGCGACGCCGTGGCCCAAGGATCGAGGGGTTTGGGGCGGTTTAAGCGGTCCTTTGCCACTAGAAATCGCTATTCAGTTCCTTATGGCTGGTGCGAATGAGGGATGCACCTCCCTGCGCGCAGCTGCGTTCTCACTGCGTCCGAATGGCGCTCGCAGAGACCCGCGCACGGCACGCAGATGGCAAAAGAAAGTGAGAAACGGCGATTAACGAACGCCTCAGTGGTCCCCCAGCTCAGGGCCTCGAGTCGGGAAGCAGGCGAAGGGCCATGGGAACTGGGCGAGCCTGGGCGCGTCGCTGCTGCACGCAGTCGGCGCAGCGCACGCTCAAGCTTTGGTCGCGGGTTCTGCTGCACTGGGGCCTGTGGCACACAGCTGTGTGCTAGGCTCTGCTGCAAAAGCCACTGCCGCCTAGTCGTTTTGTTATTACCGGTGCCGCCGCTGCGGCAGCAATGAGCCCTGCATTTGTGCCATCCTGCCTGCGCCCCCCAAAGAAGGAAGAAGAAGCGGACCGCCTTCGCGGCGGCCCTTTCACCCCTCCGATGCCTCACCGCCGGCCGCGCAACGCGACCGCGCGCCCCCGCGCGGCCGCCGCCGCAGCCGCCGCCACGACCCCCGCCCGCGCTCAGTCGTCCCCGCGCCCCACCGGCGCGTCGGGGTCCGTCGTCGTGAGCAGCGCGACCAGGCGCGCGCCGAGCGCGGGGCCAAGGCGCTGCTGCGCGCCGCGCGCGTCGCGCAGCTCGCTGACCACTCTGGCGGGGTCGCGCCCCGCGGCAGCTTCCCTTAGGAAGGCCTGAGTCAGCGCGCCCAGCCCCCCAAACTCGCGGCACAGCGCCTGACGGGCGCGGGGGGGGGGGGGGCGGGAGGGGAGAGGATGTGAGCGGCGAGGGGGGGGTGTCTGCGGGGCAGGGCGGGGCGCCGGCACTGGGGGGTGGCGCTTCCAGCGCTGCAGAAGGGAGGCCAACGCGCCGACCCGCGTGCCCGCGCGCTGTGCCCGCAAAGAAAACTGCCGGCCCAAAAGAAGCAAAGGCCCGCCCCCCCCCTCCCCCCGCACCCATGCGTGCCCCCCGCCGACGCCCGGCACGCGCGCGAGGCACTGCGCCACCCGCCGCGCCGCCGGCCCGAGCTCCGACGCCATCCCCGCCGCCGCCGCCGCCGCGAACGACGCCCCCGCGCCCGATGCGGCGAGCGCGTCTTCCCGGCTGGTGTGCTTGTAGGGCTGCTGCCCCAGAGCGCGCGTCAGCGAAAGCAGGTGCTCCGCGGCGGCGTCCACGTTTGGCACCTTGCGCAGCTGCAGCGCGGGGCAGGCCAGCTGAAGGCGCAGCACCTCGCCGCGAACGTCCGAGGCGGAAAACGCGCCGCCGCCGCCGCCCGAGGCAAAGTCCCTCCGCTCCTGCGCGCGCGCGTGGGAGTCCAGGCCCACCACCACCGCCTGAAGGCTGCAGTCCGGGTGCAGCGCCGCGGCGCGCTCGAGCAGCGCGGTCAGGCCGCCGCCGGGGGCGCGCAGCAGCGAGGCGAAGGCGCCCGGGTCTGTGAAGAGCAGCAGCACGCAGGGCACGGGGGCCGCCTCCTCAAACGGCTCTGCGAGCTCGACGATTTCTGGCTGCGAGGGGAGGGAGGGGTTGGGGGGGTGGGAAGGGCTGTTTGCTCACGCGAGGAGCCTGCTGTGCAAGGGCTCGGGCCTTTGGCGTGGCAAGCTGCTGGCGTTGTGTGAGGCCCGAGGGACCAACTGCGCGAGAGTCGCCAACCCCAGCCGCCCTGCCCCCGGCCCCCCCCCTCACCACGCTCTTGACGTCTGCCAGCCCCAGCCGCCGCCGCTGAAACGTCACCACGTGGCACCCCGCCGCCGCCGCCCGCCCCCCCAGCCGCTCCACCTCAGCCGCCAGCGGCTGCGCCCCCCCGTCCGCCCGCCACATGCCCCAGCGCTTGGCCTGCAGCAGGGCCGCCACCGCGCGGCCGAGCGCTGAGTCAGCGAGCGCGCGGGGCATGGTCAACACGATCTCCCGGTCAAACAGGCCGCCGTTGGCCTGGCGGTCGGACAGGCGCGACAGCTCCTTGTCAAGCTGGAGGGGGGCGGTTTTGGGGGGGGTGGGGGGGCGGTTTTGGGAGGGGAGTGGGGGCATTCCGGGCGGTTTGGTGGGATGCAGAGGTCTGGGGTGGGGGGCAGGCACGCAAACGTACGGTGGCGGACCGGTCTGGAGCCTCAGAAGAGGAAGTAAGAAATGGCTCCCACCTTTTCCTGTATCTTGGCCGCCGCCTTGGCCGCGCGCGCCCGCTCCCGCTCCGCCTTGCGCGCCTCCTTTTCGGCCGCCTCCGCCTCCCGCTGCTCAGCAGTCTTGCGCCTGCGCGACGCGGGCGCGCCGCCGCCGCCGCCGCCGCCGCCGCTTCCGCCGCCGCCGCTGCCGCTGGCCGCGCGCGCCCCCGCGCTGCCCGCCGCCCGCTTGCTGCCGGCGGCCTTGCCGCGCTTCGCCGGCCGCCGGGCGGGCGCGCCGCCGTCCTCCTCCTCCTCTTCCTCCTCCCCCCAATCCTCGTCGCTGCCGCCCCCCGCATCGCTGCCGCCGCCCGGCCGCCACTCGCCGCCGTCGTCGTCGCCGTCGGCGCGGCGCGCGGGGCGGGCCTGGGCCGGCGGCGGCTCGAAGCCCTCCAGCTCCTCCCACCCTGCGGCGCGCGGCCGCTTGCCGGCGGCCCGCAGCCCGCCGCTGCAGTCGTCGCCATCGCTGCCGCCGCCGCCCCGGCCGCTGCTGGCAGCCAGAGGGGCCCGCCCCTCGCCGGCGGCGGCTGCCGCCGCAGCCCCGTCTGGCACGGCACGCGCCGCCGGCTTGCCGCTTGCCAGGCGGCCGGGGCCTTCGCCCGACGCCTTGCGCGCGAGGAACGCCTCCAAATCCTCCTGCGTGCGCAGCGCTGCGCCGCCCGCGCGCGGCCGCGCCGCGGCGTGCTGCTCGCCAGCGGCGGCGGCGCCGCCAGGCGGGGGTGCCGCGGCTGCCAAGGCTGGCGCCTTGCCCGCGCGGCGCGCCAGGCGCTGGGTCAGGCCTGCGCGTGGGGCAGACGGAGGGGGGAGGCAGGCTTTTGATACGGCGGCCGCATGCGGCGGCGCGGGCGCGGTGGAGCGCAGCACGCGCAGCAAGCGCACCGGCCTGCCGCTGCCGCGGCGCGCGACGCGGGGCATGCCGCTACTCACCCTCCTCATCGCTCTCGCACGTCAAATCTATCATGGTGACACCCCCAGGCAAGCGGTGGAGAGGGCGGGGCGCCCTCGTGGAAATTGGCGGGTTTTAAAAAGACGTCCCCTCGTGGGCCTGCCTTAATGCGCTCTCCAAACAGCGCTAATTGCCACTCGAAATCGAAACAACGGGGTTGTGGGCTGGGCCCGGGCCTTTGGGGGGAGGGGGCTTCAAAGTGCGCAGCTTCCCCGAGTTTTTTCGCCTCCCAGGCTTGCATCAACCCCTTACAGCCCGAGAAACTGCCATTTTACGATCATTTCGTGACCCCCCAATCGCTCCCTGGCGTGCTGCGCACCGCGGCACGCCGCGCGCGCTGCGAGTGCTGCGCCGGCGGCGTTGTCAATCGCAGCGCGGCCGCGCGCCGAGCGCCGCGGCGCGGCAGCATGCAGCTCGCCGGCTCCCGCGCCGCGCTGCTGTCGCTCGCCGGCGTTTTCCTGGCGTCCAGCGCGGCGGGCGCGGCGTGCTTCAACGCAGCCTGGGGCCTCGGCGCGCGCGCCGGCGCGGCCGCGGCAGCGGCGGCGGCCTCGGCGGCGGCCACCGCGCCGGCGGCGTTCCCGCCGGCGGCGGCCCCCGCCGCGGCGACGGGCGTGGAGGCGCTGTTCTCTGTTGAGGCCGCGCCGCCGGGGGATGTGGCGCTGCAGCTGCTGCTGGAGACGCGCGTGTGCGGCAGCCCGGCGGTCGACGGGTGCGCGCGCCGCTGCGGGGGGCGTGTCGCGCGCTTTCTTCTGTGCATCTGGTTGTGTGTGCTGTGCGTGTATGTGATGTGTGTGCGCGTATGTCCGCAAAAACCGCCTGGTTGCTCCTGCGCCGCTGGTTCGAGGGGTCCTTGAAACCGCCCTGCCAAAAACCTCCCCACTCCCACCTCGCAAGGTACGCGCACGTCAACGAGACATGCCTCAGGGCGTCGCCGACAGCGCGGTGAGGCTGCGGCGGCGGAGGCGGAGGCGGCGGCGGCGGCGGCGGCGGCGGCGGCTGCGGCTGCGCTGCCCTGTGCGCCCCGGCCCCGGCGCGCCGTCAACTGCATGCAGGGCGCCCCCGCACGGCGCAGTCCAAGACTTGCCCAAACCGAAGCCGGCCTTGCCGCCCACCACAAACACACACACACACACAGACGCACACATGCACAATCGAGCGCACGCGACAAACGCACACGCACGCACACACATGCGCGCGCGAGCGCGCGCAACAACAAAAAAAAACAAATACCAACGGCGCAGCTGGTACCGCGACTGGCTGTCCGCCGGCGGCGCCCCCGAGTCGCTGGTCGCCCATCTGGAGCCCGCCTCCGACATAGACGGCCTGGCGGTCAAGTGGGGCATAGACAACAAAAAGGCGACGCCAGAGGACTGCGCTCGCGAGTGCTGGTGCGTGCGGGGGGAGGGGGGGAGGGGGCAGGGGGGAGGGGGAGACGGGAGGGGCAAAGTTTTTCGGAGGGGGGGCCACAGGCCTCGGCGCCACGGCCGATGCCTGACAGTCTGACGCCGAAGACGGGGCATGGGCCAGCGCACCTTGCAAAAGCGCAACCGCCTAGGCGCGGCTCCTTCGGCCCCAAATACGCAAACCCCTTGACGCGCGTCCAGGTTGAAGTGGGCCGAGGCGCCGGCATCCCCCGAGGTGGGCACCGCCAGCGCTTGCGCCCGCCCGCCCGCCAGGCCCGTCCGCCGCTGGGCGCGCGACAGGTCACCAGACCGCCCATTACCTCACGCCCCACCCCTTTCCCCAAACCCCAATCCCCCCAAACGCAACCCCCAAACAACGCGGCCCGCAACAGCTAAACATGCGCGGCGACCTGCCGGAGGACTTCCGCTCCCGCCACCCCGCCGCGCCGCGGCGCGTGCAGTGGGTGGCGGGCGTGCTGCTGCCGCCGGGGGTGCGCTACACAAACGGGTCTTGGTCACCGCGGTGGAGCTGGTGACGCCGGTGACGTGATACGGGTGACGCCGGTGACGCACGCCGTTTTTGGCTTGCTGCGCGGCCGGTGGCGGCGCTGGCCGCAAACATGGCTGCTCCCAGTCAAGTCCTGATTGTTGGTTGGCCCCTCTGTGGTCCAGCTTGTTATTTGCTGCCGCTTCATCGCAACTCATTTCCCTTCCAATTTAGCCCCTGCCCCCGCCGCGATTGCCGCTGCTGCAAAAAGTAACCGGTTACTTGCATGCCAGTTCCAAATTCGAATCGAGCAGGGATTTGCGTTGAAACAGATTGGAACGCCGGCACGCCGCCCCCCCCCCGCCGCGGCTCACAGCTTGGCGGGCCTGCCGCCGCCGCCCGACCCGGGACGCAGCAGCGCGGCCCGCAGCCGCGCCATCTCGTCCGCGCTGAGCCCCGCGTCCAAAAGGTACCGCTCCGCCCCGCCCGCCGCGTCCCGCACGTACCGCAGCGCGTGCCGCATGGCCGCCGCGGGGGCGCGCTCGAACTTGGCCCGGTCCAGCGCGGCGACGCGCGAGTCGTTCTCGATGCCGGCGAGGGCGACGTGGTGCCACGCGTCGGAGCGCGCGTAGTCGGCCACGATCTGGTCCTCGGTGGCGCCCAGGACGGACAGCAGCAGCATGGCCAGGATGCCCTGGGGGGAGGGGGGAAAAGGAGGGGCGGCGGCGTTGGGGGTGCAGGCCGGCGGCGCGGGAGGGGGTAGGGCGCGGGGCGGGGGCGAAACCCGGAGCCCTCCTTTTCCCTTCCCACGCACCGTTCGGTCTTTGCCTGTGCGCCGGCGGGGCGGGCGGGTGCGTCGAGGGGAGCGAGAGGGCGCGTTCTCGTCAGCCTGGAAGGGGGGCGAACAGCAGCAAAGCGCACCAAGCAGCGGCAGACGAGCCCGTTTGCGGCCGCGCCCCCGCCGCCCGCCGCACCCGCTTTGCAGTAGAAGCACAGCGGCCGCCCCCGCTCTGCGGCCAGCAGTATCCGCTGCAGCGACGCCACCCACTCGGGCTTTGCCGAGTCCAGGAGGATTTCGTAGAGACCCTCCAGCCCGCCCGCGTTGACCTCCCTGGGGGGTTGGGCAAGTGCGTTGCGGGGGGAGGTAAGGGGCGCAGGGGTGAAGGGGTGCGGCCGGACCGGGGCGGTGCGGCAGGGGGCGGGGGCGAGGCGCGCGCGCGGCGCCGTCGGCGAGGCACGAGCGCGAGCCCGCGGCAAAGCGCCCAGCCGCGGCACCCCGCAGCGCGGCTGGCCCCGCGCGCCCGCGAGCAAAGCAAGGGCAGGCGGAAGGGCGGCCGCGAGAGGCCCGGCCCCCGCGCTCACTCTATCGCCGCCGCGCGCCCCGCCTCCTTGTTGACCAGGCTGGTGGCCACCACGTAGGCCGCTGTCTTCAGCGGCATGCGCATCAGCAGGGAGCGGTACAGCCGGCGCCTGGTTCGATTGAGAGGGGGGGGTGGCGGGGTTGGGGGGCCGCCGGTGTGAGGGAGGGAGAGATGGCTGGCGGGGGCCGAAGGGGGGCGCGGGGCTGATCGGGACGGCGGGAGGGCGGCCGCCAAACGGGGCGGGCCGGATGCGGGGTGGCTTTGGGCCCCAGCGAGGGCCCCGGCTCACTTTTCCAGCGGGGGTATGTGGACGCGCATTATGTCAGAGTCCGTCACGACAGTTGACAGCGGGTCGGGGACGGCCTGGGGGTGGGGTGTGGGTGGGGGGGTGGGTGTGGGTGGGGCGCTTGAGGTTGATGGAGGGGGCCAGGGAGGGAGGTGAGAGCATCCCCCAATTGGCAGCGCCCGCCCAGCACACGCCACAGGGGCGTACCGCTGCGCCCCCGCTGCATTGCACCAAAACCCAGCGGCGCCCCCAGCGGCCGCGCCCCCGCGCGCGCCCGCACCCGGCGCGTGGCGATGTCGCGGACAAAGCGCGTGAAGCCCACGCCGTCGAACACGTCAAAGTGCTGCAGCGGGGGGCGGGGGCGATGGGAAGGTCGAGGGCGGTCGCGCTCGCGGCATCGCTCCCGCCTCCGTGCCGCGGCGCCGGATCGGCGCGCACGGCGCGCGTCCGCCGCGGCGGCGGCAACGGCGGCGCCCCCCTCCGAATGACATCGATGCCAAATCCCCGGCCCACCTCCTGTGGCAAACTTCGCAGCTCGTCGGTGCTGCGGAGGTCGATGAGCTCCTTCAGGCCCAGGTTGGTAAACAGGGCGCGCACGTCGCGCTCGCTCGCGGACACGGGCGCGGCGGCGCGGAAGACGCGGCCCGGCAGGATGGAGGGCTCCGCCTCGGCCAGGTCCCTGAAGTTGTGGACGTCGTCGAACGCGATGGAGGCGGCGGCGGGCGCGGGCCACGGCGAGGGCGCGGCGGGGGGCTGCCCGCCGGCCGGGGCGCGGCCCGCCGCCGCGCGCGTCTGCACCATGCGCCGCCACACGCCCGCTGCCGCGCTCCGGACGGGCCGCACGCCGCTGGCCAGGCCGCGCATCCAGTGGCGAGCGGATTGCTGGATTGCTGGTGGAGGGGCACGAAACCAGCGAGGCCCTGGCAATGGAGGGGAACAAAGCGCTTGCGATCTGCGAGGTCCTATGCGGCGAAACCGATTCAATTATGGATTCACCGTACTACGAATGCCAGGGCCCACCCGTGCGTGCGTGTAGAGGCGCGGGCGCGGGGGCACTGGGGTTTGTGCGCGGGTGTGCGGTCGCAGAGGCCCGTTTTTACCCCCTGCGCGCCCTATCGTTGCCAATGGGATCGGTAGAATCCGTTTTATGCTGCGCTGTAAGCCGGCACCAGTGCATGCAGCCTGCGCCGGTCGACGCCGTTTCCCGCCGCCCTGGACTGCGGGTGCCGCAGAAGCCACCTCAGCAGCAAGCAGGACAGCAGCCATGCTCAGCAGGGGCCGGAAGAGGGCGGCGCCCCTGGTGTCGAAGACGCCGGTCAAACAGGCGCGGATCGGCGCTCTCAGCGGCGGCGGACCGGCGCCGCCCCTGCGCGGGGCCGCTGCGAGCCGCAGCACGGCGCTGGCCACGTTCCACGGGCTCCTCGCCGCCGACTGCAGCGCGCCAACGGAGAGCGCCCATGCCAGCGGCGGCGGTGGGGCGCGAGGCGATCGCGGCGGCTTCGGACTCGGCAGCGGCGCCGCAGGCGCGAGCCTCCCCCTGGCTGCGCGCGGCAGTCCGCTGCCGTCCCGGCCGGGGACAAGGGCGGCATCCGAGCCGAAAGCGCAGCCGCTACGCAGCGAGCAGCGGGATGAGGATAAGGACGAGCAGCGGGAGGGCGCAGCAGCGGCGCCGGCCTCCACCAAGGATCTGGGGCCAGCGGCGCGTGCTGCGCGCGCGGCGCGCGAGCTGCAGCGCACCGTCGAGGTGCTGCGAGCATGCGGCCGCCGCATGGAGGCGCATGGCGCCGCATACCTCTACCAGCATGCCGAAGACATCGCCGGCGCACAGCGGCAGCTGGCCGCATGCATGGAGGCACTGCAGCCGGGGGGGCCGGCGGGTGCCGAGGAGGGTGCCGCAGCGGCGCTGGCGCCTGTGCTGCGCGACGCAGCGGGGTGCTGCTGGGTGAGCGTGCTTTTGAGATGGGACGGATGCATTCCAAAGGTGCCGCGCTTGCAACCGCGGTTAGGCAGGCATGCAGCTGTTCTGCCTGGCATGCTCGGCGAGCTTGCATGCGCATGGCGCATGGGCACGCATGCACGCGCATGCAAGGAGCCGCCACCAACCCCTCACATCGGCTGCCGCAGGATGTGTGCTGCGCAATCCTCGGCCATCACGCCCGCGAGGCTTCAGCCGCCGAGGAGGCCAAGCCGTTCCATGACGCGGCAAGGTGCGCATGCTCGGAGAGCGTGCATGCTGTGCATCAGCGTGCACTTCTGTACAGGCCGCCCGGCCAGTGCGCACATCACTGCCGCCACAACAATCGGCGCCGCATGCACAGGCGCATGTGGGAGTGGGCGCTGGCGCAGGGCGACGAGGCGCTCGGCGGCGCAGACCCCGAGGCGGTGATTGAAATGCTGACGCCAGTTGCGCAGGTGGGCGCGCGCTGCGTGCGCGATTTCCCCTCCTGCCTCGGCCCCCCCAATTGGTGGTGATGGGGCATTCATTATCCACGGCAGAGACGGCAAGTCACATGCAGCCCCAGTCCTGATTCCCCTGCCAAACCCCGCGACGCTCGCAGGTCGGGAAGGCCTGGCTTGCAGCCGCCCGCCCTGAAGCGGCGGCCTGGCCGTTCCAGCAGCTCCGCGAGCGGCTGGTGCGCCTCGAGGCCATCAGCGCCGACCCCTGCCAGACCGCCGACGTCGCCTGCGCCGCGCAGCTACTGCAGTTTTACGCGCTGCAAGGCAGCATGGTGCTCGCGGGGCGCGCCGGCCACCAGGTGAGCCGGCCAGGAGGCGGCTTGCCAGGGAGCATGGCTTTGACCGGCGGTTCCTGCTTCACTGCATGCCCGATTGCGTGAGAATAGCGTGTTGCTTCAAGCCCTCACCCTGCCTGTTGCCAACGGCTCCCAAAACTTCAGGCCCTGTGGTCCAATCTCGTTGCGCGCATGCAGCGGCTGCTCGACACCTGCCTGCTGCCGCCGTCCGATGCGGCGCAGCTGTGCCACGAGCTGGCGTCCACGCTGGCCGCGCAGGCAGAAGACACCATGACGGCGCCCTCGGCTGCGTCGGCCAGGCAGCCAGCCTCTGGCAGCGGGGGCTGCAGCGCCGCGCAGCTGCTGCAGTGCGCAGAGGGCCTGCTGGCGCACAGCGTGCAGCTCGCGGTGGTGGGCTGCGGCAGCAGCGGGGGCGGGGACGGCGAGGCTGTTGAGGCGGCAGCTGCGCGGGTGCGGCAGCTGCAGGACGGCCTGCTGCAGGCGAGGCTGCGCACCGCCGAGGTGCTGCTGGCAGAGGGCAGCGCGGCCGCCGCGCTGGAGGCCGCGCGCGCCCTGCAGGAGCCGGGGGCGTGGGCTGCGGACGGCGAGTGCGCCGCGGCAGCCGAGGCGGGCTCACGCGCGACGGGCATCGTTGTTGCGGCCCTGCTGAAACTCGGCCAGCACACCGACGCGGCCGCGCAACTGAGCAGCTGGCTGTTGACCGCCTGCCCAGACGTGCGCCAGGCTTCCGCAGCGCTGACCGCTTTTGTGCGCGACTGCGGCGTCGAGGAGGGGGACGGCGGCAAGCACGTATGCGCCGCCGCAGCCGCCGCGGCGCGCGCCTTTCCCGGCCGCCACGACCCGGCGATGGCAGTCGCAGAGCCTCTGCTTTTGCAGGCCCGGGGCGCACCGGCCCAGGCGGATGCGGTGGCGCTGCGCGTGCTTGCCGACGACGACGCAGCCGAGGCAATCAAAAAGGTGGGGTGGGGTTGAGGGTGGAAGCACCTGCGGGTATTTGGTCCATATTGCAAGCGGCTCGCTTGGGTTTCGGTGTAGATGCAGACCGGGCGCCTTACTGCTCACCACGCCACAGCCCCTCTCGACCGCAAAAACCGCCGCACCGCCCTCCCCCGCCGCAGGTGCCAGAGGCGCGGGCGCGCTGCCACGGGCTGCTCTACTCCCGCGGCCTGGCGCTCCACGCCGCCCGCCACTTTTCCGCGGCGCGCGGCATGCTCGCGTCCGCCCTGTTCTACAGCCCGCCCGGCGCCTCGCACGCGCGCACCGCGCGGCTGCTGGCGGCGTGCTGCGCGGCGCTCGGGCAGGGCGCGGCGGCGGGAGAGTACCTCGCGCAGGCGGCGCGCCACGAGGCGGCGGGCGCGGCCTGCGCCGTCGGGAAGCTGCTCGAGGTGCGGGTGCTGCTGCAGCTGCAGCGCGACGGCCACGGCCACGGCAGCGAGCGCGCCGCTGCGGCAGAGTCGCAGCCGAGCGGCCAGGACGACGGGGATGTCAGCGACAGGGCCGCAGCCGCCGTTGCCGCAGCAGTTGCGGCGCTGCCAGCCGCGCGCTTTGAAGCCGCTGATGGCGGTATCGGGGGCGTTGGATGTGTCATGCAGGCTGCATATGAGGAGTGCTGCGCCGCCAAAGCGTGGTCGGCCGCCTGGCAGGTGCTCGCCATGTGGCGCGGCTCTTTGGCGCGCAGCGCAGCGCCCGATGACACCGGCGCTGCGTTTGGCGTGCTGGGGCGCATGCTGCACCTATGGAGCGAGCAGCGCGACAGTGGCGGCAGCGGCGACAGGGCTGGCGGCCGCCCGACCGTTTGGCAGCTGCCATCGGACCGCGTGCTGCTGGCCGAGGCGGCAGAGGCAGCTCGGCTGTGCGCCGCATGCACGGCGGCGGCGGAAGAGCCAATAGCCGACAGCGCAGCGCGCCTGCAGCGCACGGATGCCGGCGCGCGCATGGCACGGGAGGTCGGCGCCGCCGCCGCTGCCGCGGGGGAGTGGCGCGCGGCGGCGACGGCCATGGAAGCAGCTGCCGGCATGCTGGGGGTGGCGGCAGCCTTGGCGCGCGGGTGCGGGGCCAGCGAGGCGGTCGCAGCCGGCGCGGCAAAGCGGCAGGTCAGCGACTATGCCGCCGGCCTCGAGGCGGCGCGCGCGGACGCGCTGCGCCTCGCGGCTGCCTCCCTGGCTGCCGTGCACGTTGCGCAGCCTGCAGATGGCGCGGCAGTGCTGCGCAGCGCCAAAGCGCTGTTGCACGCTGCGGCTCAGGTGCCAGCTGCTGCGACCGCTGGCAACACCGCCGGCGCCACTCAAGCCCCGGCCGTGGCGGACGAAGGCAGCACGACATCGCTGCTGCAGCTGCAGCTCGAGCTGTTGGTCGCTACGCAGGGCGGCGCCACCTCACGCCAGCGGCGCCTCCTGTCCGCGCTGCCGGAACACCCCTCGACGCGCGCCGACGACGCGCTGCGGGCCGCGCTCGCGGCGCTGGGGCCGCCTGCCTGGCGCAGCGAGCCCCTGGCCATGCTGGCGCTGGGCTTCGCGCTGCGGCTCGCCGCCGAGCGCCCCTCGCCCGGCAGCGGCGCGGCCGCGGCAGACGCGGCGCAGGCGCTGCTGCGGCTGGCGGGCAGCCGCTCTGTGCGGCTGCGCGTCTTTGAGCGCGTGGCGGATGTGCTCGCGTACTGCGACGCCGGCAGCAGGGGCAGGCCGGGCGCGGCGGGAGCGTTCCCGCGGCACCAGCTCCAGTGGCTGACGGCCCGCTGCTGGAACTGGGGGCTCGAGGCACAAGCAGAGGGCGATGCCGAGGCGGCGGCCGCGTACCAGGCGGCGTGGCGCCGGCTCGCGCCTTTTGACGACACCCTGCCGGCCGGTGCCGCGGGCAGCAAGGGCTGGGGCAGCGGCAGGGGCGCACGCGCAGCCAGCGGCGGCGGCCCTCGCAAACGTGCTGACACGAGCCCGCCCCGCCGGCCCGAAACGGCGCCCGCTGCTTCTGGCGCTGCTGCGTGCGACAGCCAGCCAGATCTTGCTCCAGGCCAAAAGGCATCCCAGGAGGAATATCACCACAGCTACGGCGGCGGCAGCGGCCAGCCGTCACCCGCCGCGGTTGCGGCCCGCGTCGGCACGCCGCCAGGTGGCAGCCTGCCGGACCCTGTTTTCGAGGCGACCGCGCTGACCCCGGAGGACGAGGAGTGCATCGCCGCCAGCCTGGAGCCGGCTGGCGCGTGCATCAGCCAGCAGACCCGCAGCGAGGCGCCAGCAGATTCGCAGCCGGCCGCCGCCGATGACGGCGAGGCGCGGGCGGCAGACGCAGCAGCAGAGGAGGTGGTGGCGTGCGATGCGCCAGAGGCTCCAGAGCCAGCAGGCTCGCAGGGTGAGGTGGCTTTGCAAGGCAGCGGCGGCGAGAGGGGAGCTACGCAGGGCGGCGAAGGAGCGGTCGAGGCCGACGCGGCAGCGCCGCCCGCCGCCTGTGAGGCTTACGGCGGGACCCCAGCCGCAGAGCGCAGCGGCGGGTTGGAGGCAGGCAGCCAAGGCGGCGGGGACGATGAGACGCCGGTGCAGTCGCGGCTGTGCGCCAGCCCACTGCAGGCAGGTGGCGCGAAGCAGCTGCCCTCTCCAACCCGCAGCCTGCCAGCCGCCGCTGGGGATGACCCAGCCAGCAGCCAAGTGCCAGTTCAGCCCGCTGCCGCGGCGGCAGGCGACGACGACAGCGCCGCCGCCGCTGCAGGGGCCGGCGGCGGCGCCGATGGGAGGCCTGCAAAGCGCGCGCGCTCGAGCTCGGGGGATGCGGGCCCACTTGGCACAAGCGCTCCCACCGCTTTTTGGTTCCGGTGGTGAGCGCGCCTCGAGCTCGCCTCAAACACACTTCAGCGCCTGCCACTGCAAATCCCTGGCCGTCTGCCTGCCGCAGCGCGCACTGCTGTCTTGGTCAATCCTGCCCCTGGCAGCTCTCAATCACGCCGCCGTGTTACCATGCAACTGCATGCAATGCCTCAGCAACTCACTCAAAAGCCCCGATCAAGCTAGCAGCTGGAACTGTGAGCGTGCGGGCCGGCCGGAGGAGCCGCGCGGCCAGGTTAGGACAAAAAGCTTTCGCTGGGAGGGCGGCGGCGGACTGGCTGCCGCTCGTTTTCCACACGCTACCACAGCCTCCACCTCACTTCTACTGACTGCCGCACGGACGCCGCTGTGGCACTGTGCCGGGCTGGTCAAACGCGACTGCGCCCGGGCAGACGGGCCCGCGCGCCGCGGCTCTCTATGCCCGCCAGCTCAGCGCACGGCCTGGGTCTGGGCGCCCGAGGGGTCGAGCGCCACGCCCGCGCTGCGCGCGCTCTCCTTGGCGCGCTCCGCCGCCTTGGACAGCGCCTCGCCCGCCTTGGACGGCACCTCGCGCGCGGGCGGCATGTCGGAGGGCATCACGGTCTGTTTGGGGGAGCGGGGAGGCATGCATAGGGTGTTTGTTGTGTGGCTGGACTTTGTATTTGGGGGTTGCGGTGGGTCGAGTTTGACTTGCTGGCGGCCTCGGGGTTTGCAGCAGCAGTAGCGGGGCAGCAGGCTGGTTGGCAATCGCATCAGTGGGCAGATTGCTGGGGAGAGCTTCCAACCCTCCGGGCCGGCCAGGGGCGGCGAGCCGCCCCCCCCCCCGCCCACCTCGTACGCCGAGCGCGCCACGCCAGAAGCGGTGTCGGCGGCGGAGCGCGCCACGCCCGAGGCGGTGTCTGCCGCGCTGCGCGCCACGCCAGAGGCGGTGTCGGCGGCGCTGCGCGCGCCCTCGCGGGCGGTCTGCAGGGTGGTGTCGGCGTAGTGGCGGCCCATGTCGATGAACTGGGGAGGCGCGGCGGTTGTGGAGTTTCGTTTTGGAGGGGTTTCAGGCCTTTCGGCGGGCGGTGGAGGCAAAGGCACCGCCGCCTGCGGTTGCTTGCCCGTGCGCTTCCAACGCCTTGGTTGCAGCACACGCCGAGCCCGCGCACCATGCGCCCACGGAAAAGCCGCCCCCAGCCCCCACCCCCCAAACAACTTAAACCCCAGCCAGCAGGGTCGCGCCTTGTTGCTGGTGTCCATGACAGTCGAGATGACGTTTGAGACCGCGTCACCCAGGGAGTGCACGGCGTTGCTGCCCAGGTCGATGGCGGTGTCCACCGCGCCGGCAGTGCCGTCGGCGATGTGGCGCTCCCGCTGCGGGGGGGGTGCGCGGGGTGTGTGGGGGGGAAGGGGTTGGCTTGAGAGGGTTGGCTTGGGGGGGCCGGAGGAGGGGCGCGCCCTGGGGGCCGTCAGCCCGCACCTGGCGCTTGCGCCTGCTCGCTCAAAGCCGCGCGAGGGCATTCGCGACGCGGGCGCCCCGCCAAACGGTGAGTCATCAGCCATCCCCCCCTCACCCACAGCACAAAACACACACACAACACACAACACAAAACACACACACAACTCGCACAACACCCACGACACGCACAACACCCTCCCCCAAACACCTTGCGCTTGTAGAAGTCGTCCCCCAGGTACTCCATGGCGCGGCTCCAGAGGGGCTCCAGCATGTGGGGCAGCCCGCCCAGCAGCAGGCCGTTGAGGTTGCGCAGGGGGGAGGGCAGGGAGGGGAGGTTGTGCCACTGGCCGTAGATCATCTCGATCTGGGGGGTGGGGTGGAGGGGGTGTTTGGGGACGGCAACGCTTGTTTTCCAGTTCGGTTTTGGAAGCTGCTGCTGCTCCAGTCAAGCAATTGTTTTGCAGGCGCCCTCTCGGCTCGTTATCATTCAGAGCAAGTGGCAAGCAAAGCGGTTTCCCCCCAAACCCAGCAGACCGGCGGCTGCCCGCGCACCTGCCCGTCCGCCAGGGTGCCGTTGACGCCGACGCGGATGGTGGTGCGGATGGGGATGCTCTCGGGCAGCAGCATCGTGGGCGGCAGCTGAAAGGGGGCGGGCGAGAGGTTGTGCATATGCGTGTTGGGGTGGAGATGGGGGAGGAGGCGGCGGCGGGCGCGCGCAAACTCGAGGCGTGCCGCGTGCAGCCGGCCGGGCGCCCCAGCACCCCGCAGCAAGGCAGCCATCGGTCACACTCGCCCCCCAGGCCCCCCCCCCCCACCAGCCAGGTGCGGCCCTTGGGCATGACGCGGACGGTGCCGGTGATGTCCTGCGCGCGGGGTGGAGGGGGGTGGAGGGGGGAGCCGCGTGGCACGGTTGAGCCACAATCGACAGCAGCCAGGCACAGCAAGCAGGCACGCGGGCTTGGCCCCGCCACCACCCAACCAGTACAAACGTCCACTGGCCCCCCGCACGCCCCGCCGCCGCCCCCGCCCCACCCCAACCCCCAGGGCATCGCCACCAAGCCAGCCTCCCCCCCCCACCACGAGGTGGCGGTCCCCCGAGAGGTGCTTGATGGTGACCAGCCCCGGCTCCAGGTCCAGGTTGGCCGCAAACTTGGCCAGGTAGGACGCCACGCGCAGGTGGCCTGGGGGGGGGGGTCAGTTGGTTGTTTATTTGTGGGGTTAGGGGGGCGGTTTGTTTGGCCGCTGCAGTGGCGCCGGGGCGCGTGGACGGCTCAATTGGCTGCATGGCGGCGCGCCGGGCCCGGGGGTAGGAGCAAGCGGCGCGCCTCACTGCTGTGCGATGCGTGAGCAGCAGCAGGCGGGGCGGGGCGGCGGCGCACCCACCCTTGCGGCTTGTCATGATGGGGGGCGCGTCTGCGGGGGGGAGGGCGGGCGCGCGCGGGAAGGGAGGGTGTGTTCAGGGGCGGCGCCCCTCGGCCGGGCCTGGCCAGCCGCCCGCGCGCCTCGCCTCGTCGCCTGCGGGGCGGGGCCGCCGGCGCCCACCAGCTCCCGGCGGCCGCACCTCCAGACTCGGCTGCTGCTGCCTCGCTCGGCGCCCCAAAGCGCCCCAAGACTGAGCCCCCCAAAAAAACAAAGCAGTTGCGGGCCGTCGGATGCGGCGAGCCGAGCCCCTCACCCCACACCACGTCCCGCGCGAATGCGGGCAGCGTCTCGCAGTAGTCCTGCATAGTGCGCGCGCGGAACAGGTCGCGCACGGCCGCGACGATGCGGTCCGCGCCGGGGGGGAGGCTGCGGCCGGCGGGGGCGGGGGCGGGGGCGGCGGGAGGTTGGAGAGCGGAGGGCGGCGCGGCGCGGGCGCTGCCGCAGTGGCGCGATCGCGGCGCGCGGGCGGCCCGCTGGCGCGACGAGGGGAGGCGGCGCGGCCGTTGGCCGCCGGCGCGGGCGCCGGCGCGCCACCGCGTCATCGCGAGCGCGCGCCGCGCGCCGCGGGTCCGCCCCCCCCGGGGCTCTCCCCCCCCTCCCCGCCGCAACTTGTTGACGGTGAAGGTGCCCGTGCGCACGCGCCCGCCGTGCTGCATCATGTACTGCTCCTCCGTGTGCGCCGAGTGGGGCGAGACGACCTTTTGCAGCCCCGAGGCCATGGCGGGCGGGCGGCGGCGCGGATGGCGGGAGCGGGCGGGGGTCGCGAGGAGGGTGAGAGCGAGCTGGAAGATGAAGGTAAACAAGCGGAAAAGCCGCGGGCAAGGCTATTAATCCCCTCCCGCCCGCTCCGATCCTCGGATTCGTCACGCCTTCTCGGCCCCCGGCTGCCTTTCCTCCCTCGACGGAGGCGACAATCGCAGCCGAGCTCGATCGGGACCTGCCGCCGGCCCCCGCCGTCGAGGGGCGGCTGCCAGTGGCGCCGGCGCGGCCGCCGTGGCCCGGCGCGCGCAGCACGCGTCGGCGCTTTGCGAGCCCGCTTCGCTGCGCCCCCCCTGCGCCCCGCCTCCACGTGCCTCATTTGTGCTCCTGCACGGTCGCAAGCGCGCGGCGGCGGCGGTGCAATTGCTTTGGGCAGCCACGGTGCGGCGCCAAGGGCTGGGTCGACCGGCGGTCAAACCCCGACGTCGGACCACCGCAGGCGCGGCGATCGCTGAGCCCTTGCCGCGGGCATTGTCCTTGGCAGTCACATCTCGGCAGGGGGGCCACTTGCTTCGGGGCGGGGCGCCCCCTCCGTCCTGCTGCGGCGGGCGGGCGGCGGCGCCGGCGGCGGCGCAGCTGCGGCGGCTGCCGCCGCGGCGGCCGGAGGGGCGGCGCCCGCGCAGACTAGGCCGGGGCGAGACGCACGCCGCCCCCAAAACGATTTTTGACGTTGGCCCAATTGTAACCCACGCGACTGCTCGGCCCCACGCCCCCAGCACGCGAGCAGCAGCGCAGCGGGGTGCTCCACCCCGGGGCCCCGGCGCCACCCGCGGCCCTTCCCCGCCCTGCGCGCCCGCATATAGGTCGCAGAGATCCACCCTCTCCGCTCGCGGCGCCGTGGGCCGCGCGTCGACCGCGCGGGCTCGACAGGCCTCGCGCGCCGCCTGGAGGCGAGGAGTGCCGCCTAACCAGCCCGGCAGCAGCGCGCCTCGGGCGCAGACGCAGCAGCCATGCGTATCGACAAGTGCTGGTTCTGCAGCAGCGCCATCTACCCGGGCCACGGGATCACCTTTGTCCGCAACGACGCCACGGCCTTCAAGTTCTGCCGCAGCAAGTGCCACAAGAACTTCAAGATGAAGCGCAACCCGCGCAAGGTGCGCTGGACCAAGGCCTACCGCAAGCTGGCCGGCAAGGAGCTCGCCGAGGACGCGACCTTTGAGATGGAGCGCCGCCGCAACCGGCCGGAGAAGTACGACCGCGAGCTGGTCAAGAAGACGGTGCAGGCGGTGGAGAAGATCTCCGGGATCCGCAAGAAGCGCCAGGACCGGCACCACGAGCGCCGCATGGCGCGCGCCAAGGCGGGGCAGGTGGCGCAGGACAAGGCCGCGCTGGAGCAGCAGATCCACCTCATCAGGGCGCCCGCGTCGCTGCGCGCCAAGGCCAAGGACGCGCCCGCAAAGGAGAAGGTCAAGGTGGCGGCGGAGCAGCGCGCGGGCGACGCGATGCAGGAGTGAGGCCCGCGGGGGGCGGTCCGCGCGCGCGCAAGCGCCTGTCGAGGCGCGCGCACACCCTGCCTCGGCGGCGGCTGGGGCCTCGCCGGCCTGCTGCCGCCGCCTTGTGCGCCGCTGCCGCCGCTGCTTGTTCTTTTTGTGTGCCTCCTCTCCCCCCCTTTCTCCTCTCCCCCGACAAACGTTTGAACGCGTGCGAGCCGCGCTGTGAGCAAGCGCTGCCCGGCCGCTGACCTTGCTTTGACTGACCGTCGTCTCTTCTTGCATTTCCCTCCCCGGCTTCCTTTTCGCCCATTGTCCCTTCCCCCTCACGCGGCCTGCGGGCCCCTTGCACAGAGCGGGGCTTGCAGGGCCGTGCCCCGCGCGCCCCAGATTCACCGCCCCCGGCCTGAGCGGCGGGCCGCATGCCTGCGCCATCGGCTTTTGTGTAACCGCCGAGCCCCCAAACCGCCGACCGGTGCAGCTGGTGCGCAGACAGGGCACGGCAGCCGGCAGCCCGCAGGACGCAAAGGCGCGGTTTACAAACGGACGGGGGGCTGCACGGGGGAGGGTGGCAGCGGCGAACAGGACGAGGGGTGGGCACTGGGCAGGGCCCGCCGGGGCCCGCGCCAGCGGCCAGGCCGAAGTGCGGGAGCAGAAGCAGGGAGGGCGCGCCCCCCTTATCCCTAGGAAAAGACGATGTCTTCGTCGGCAGCGTCCGCCAGCATGCTGGCCGGCGCCACACCGTCGCCCTTGCTGTCCACGCCGCCCATCGCGGCGTAGGGGTCCGCACGCTGGGGGGGGGGATTCGGGGTTGGGCGTTTGGCGTTGGACGGGGTGTGCTGTTTGGTGTGGGGTGAGGGCGGTTCGCCGCCGGCTGCGGCCGCGGCGACCTTTGACTGCTCCTGTCCCCCCCGCAAGCCCTCCGGCTGGCCCCTCGCCTGCGGCGAACGAACGCTCGCAAACGCACACCCCCCACTCGCGCGCGCGCCCCGCGCCCCGCACCTTGTCCCCGCCGCCCGCCTTTGCGTCCTCCGCCGCCGCCCTGTCCGCCGCCTTTTGCTTGTTCTTCTGCACCTTTTTGAGCCGGAAGAACTCCTCCCTCTCCAGCTCGTCCAGCTCGCCCTTGATGTAGGAGATGGTGTTCTCCAGGCGCGGCTTGACCACGTTTTCCAGCGCGTTGACGCGCCGGTTGGTGGTCTTGAGCGCCTGGGGGGGGGGTGGGTTTTGGGGGGGGGCGGAGGAGGTGGCGGGTGGCCGGGTGAGGAGGCGGCAAAAGGGTCAGGGGGGGAGGGCGGGCGGGGGCAGGCCGGGAGGGGGGAGTGTTTGACGGGCACGAGGCGGCGGCGGGTGACCCCCCGGCTCAGCGGCGGCAGTGCCGGGCCGCGGGCGCCCTTGGCCCCTTGCACCCCCTCCTCCCTCAATCCCCCCCCCCACCCACCGCGTCGAGCGTCATGAACGCGGTCTGCAGGTTGGCCAGCGTCACCAGCAGCTGGATGGCGGAGATGTAGGCCTTGCGGCAGGACTGGATCTGCTGCCCGCCCTTGCCCAGGCCCGTGAGGTCCATTTTTGTGTCCCCGGGCTGGCTGACGGACTCGAACTTTGGGATCTTGACGCCCGCCACGTTGTCAAGGGAGGAGAACACCTGGGCGCGCGCGGGGGGAGGGGGTGGTTTCGTGCTTGCTTGGGGTGTTCCAGGGGAAAGGGGGCGTCGTGCGCGCTTGACCGGTCACGGGGCTGCCGCCGGCACGGGGCGAGCCGCACCGCGGCAGCCTTGCCGCCACGCGGGATGTCCCAGCCAAAAAAAAGCCTGTTGCTGCGCCCCCTCGTCCACGAGCGGCCCCCCAAAGCACGCAGCAGCCCCCCCCTCCCCAGCCCCCACCTTGAGGCTGGCGCGCTCCACGTTGTCAAACACGGTGTGCTTGATGCTGTCGCCGCCGGCGTACTTTGCCTCCGCCAGCGCAAAGAAGGAGCCCTTCATGGCGTCACCCATGCCCTGGGGGTGGGGGTGGCGTGGGTGTGGGGTGGGTGTGGGGTTGTGGGTTTTGCGGGCTTTGTCAAGCCGCGGCGGAGGGGCGCGCCTCAACACGCCGCCGCGGAGCCAAGGAGCAAGCCCCCCCACACCCTCCACAAACACACACGCTGACACCCACACCCACAACACAACACACAGCCAAACGCACTCGCCCCCCCCCCCCACCTGCTTTGCCTCCACGATGTCCTTGAGGATCTGGCGGTACCGCACCGTCAGCGCGTCCGCCTTCTTCTTCAGCAGCGCGTGCCCCTTGGTCGCGCCCACGAGGCGCGCCTTCATCATCGTGAGCACCGTCACGGTGGGCGGCACCTGGTAGCGGTTCGTGGAGCCCGACATGGCGCCGCCGCCGCCGCCGCCGCTGGCGCTCGCGCCGCCGCCGCTGAACGGGGCCGGGTTACGCCGCCGCCGAACGCAACGGGGCCCCCGCGCGGCCCCTCTCCCGCAGCTGCGCCCGCCGGCGCCGCCGCGCAAAGCCTGAGGTGGAGTGTTGGTTTGGGGGGCACCGCGTGAAGGCCGGGCGGGGCGGCAGGAACCCTTGCCGCAGCGGCGCGTCGGGGCGTGCGCAGCGCGGCGCGGCGCGCGGACCGAGCAGCGCCGCCCCCTCACAGCAAGCGTGCCCGCGACTTTGATGCCCAGGATCCCTGTTCAAGCCGCTGTTTCGCCCACCTGCTCCGCGGACAAAAGCCCTCGCGGACACAGGGCAGATCACAGCCCCAGCGGCGAGCTTTCGTCCCTGACCAGGCGCCAATAGAGGAGATCGTCGAGCAGAAATCCCAGGTGGCAGCGCGCCGCTCGCAGCTCGCTTGCTGGCTGGGCCCCGCGACTCGCGAAGGCGAGCTGCCGCTGCTGCTGCAGTCCTCGCTGTCCAAACAGAAGGTGTGAAGGGCCCGTGACACTCCCATCGTTTGAGCAGGGCCCCCCGCTTGGCCGCCTGCAGCACTCCCGGTCGGGCGGCGCGCTCGGGCGCGCGCTGCGCGTGGCCGGATCCGCTGTACGCGGCCGCGCACCCGCCCCGGCGCCCCCCTCCCCTCCCACACACGCCGTGTGTTGCGCGCTTACACCGCGCTCCTGGGACAAAGGGGGCAGCAAGTGGGAAAAAACCTGCAAGGGCTGACAGGAAGAAAGCAAACAGCGGGGGAAAAACAGGGAAAAGACGGAGGCGCGGCCGCGGGGCACGCACGGCGCACGGCGCATGGGCGCACGGCGCATGGCGCATGGGCGCACCGCGCATGGCGCATGGGCGCACCGCGCATGCCATGCTGCATGGCGGGCCCCTCACGCCAGGTAGCGGTAGGTCTTCCTGTCGTTGGGGTCCCGCTCCAGGAACTCCCTCTCGATCAGCGACTCTATTCTCTTCTTGATCACGGCCGGGTTGGGCACGAAGCGCGGCTGCAGCTGGCGCGTCACCTGGGTGTTTGTGTGCGGGCGCGGGAGAGTGGGGTTTGAGGGGTTGGGGATCGAGCCAAGCCGCCCAAGCGCGGTTGGGGTGCGAGGCGCCCGCACGCTTGGTGCGGCGCCGCGCCGCTCGACACGCGCGCGCGGCGCCGGCGCGGCGCGCTGTCAAGGCCGCAGACCACCCTAACCACACACGCACACACAAAACCCAGACACCCCCCGAAGCCCCCCCACCTCTGTGATGATGGCGTTGTGGTCCAGCGTCTTGCGGCTCTTCATGATGCGCACTATGGCCGCCTCTATCTGGGGCTTGCGGTCCTCCTCCACCTGGGGTGGGGGTGGGGGTGGGGGGGTTGTTTTTGTTGAGGGGTGTGTGTGTTGCGATGGGTTTTGTGCTTGTAGGGGGGAGGGAAGGGGCGTTTCTTGTCGTCACAGGGCTGGATGCGCACTGCAGCACACCGCTCAGGATCGCCGACACCGCTACCCCCGAGCCACCCCCCCAAAAACCAACAGCACCCCCCCCCACCCGACCCCCAAACAACCCCCCCCCCACCTTGTGCCGCGTCTCGTTCTTCTCCGCCTCCCCCTCCTTGCTGGCCGACACCGTCCCGATCTTGATCTTGAACAGCTTGGCGCTGAACTTGTCGTTGAAGGCAAAGGCGTCGCCCTCGTCCACCTCCTTGGACATGGGGGTCTGGGGGGGGGGGTGTTTGTTTGGGGGGGGGGTGTTTTTAAGGTGTTTTGGGGGGTGTTTGGGGAGGGAGGGTTGGAGGGGTTTGGAGAGGTGGCGGGGTTTAGAGGGGTGGGGGGAAAGGCGTTTGGAGGGGTGTGGGGGTTGGCGGTTGCAGTGGTAAGCGCGAGGTGGCTGGCCCTGGGCACTGCTCCGGGCTGGCCCTGGGCCTTTGCCCCGCAGTGGCGGCGGAAGGTGGGGCCTCCGCACCCACCCACCCCACACCCAAGTCCACCCGCCCCCGCCCCGCGGCACCCCAAAAGCGCCCCCCCAAACCCCCAAACACCCCCCAAACCCCCCACTCCCAACCCCCACCTTGGTCAGCACGTTCTTCCCCTTGGCGCAGGCCAGGCTCTGCAGCGAGCGCTTGAGGTCCGAGGTGGGGATCTCAGTTGCGGCAGAGATCTCCTTGTACGACAGGCTGGGGGGAGGGGGGGGTTAGGGTTGGGAGTGGGGAGTTGGAGTGGGTTTTTTTGGGGGGGGGGTGTTGTTGGGGTGTTTGAGGGGGTTGAGTGCGTGGTGCGTGGTGCGGCGCGGTGTGTTGCTTTGACGCGCCAGGGAGGGGAGGGGGCAGACGGGAGGCTGCCAGTTCGCACCCAAAAGACAACACCCGCCCCCCAAGCGACACAACGCACACCCGCAACCAAACGCCCCCACCTGTCCGCCTCGTTGAACAGCAGCAGGATGACGGCTTGGTAGGTCGACACGGTCAGCTCGTGCCGCCGCGACCCAAACTGCGCCCTCAGGTCCGCGGTGCCCATGTTGAGCTGCCACGTGAGGCGGCGGCCGCTGTGGGCGTTGAGGTAGTAGTCCCTTTTGGTTTTTTGGGGGGTGGGGGGGGGGGGTGTTCGAGGTGGGGTTGCTGTCGGTGGGGTTGTGTTTGGGGGACCGGGAATGAGGGAGCATATCAACGGAACGCAACAGAGGACGCCGGCACTCCCAAGAGCAACGCGCGGCTTCAAAAACCTTCAAAAGAAACCGAGCGGTCCCCACCCCTCCCCCCTCACCGGAACTCCTCGCAGCAGCGCTCCATCTCCGCCGGCAGGGCGCACTTTGCGGCGCCCTGCGTGGGCCAGCTGCCGGTGGTGAGGACCTTTCGGGGGGGTTGAAGGGAGGTGATTAAGGGGGGATTGGGGGGGGCCCTTGCACATTGGCCAGCCAAAAGCGCATCTGCGTGCAAGCGCTCGCGCACGCCGCAGTAGGCAGGCCGAGCTTTCTACGAGGTCAACAGCCGATTCGCTTGATAGCTGTGTGGTGGTGCCCCCAACAACCGCCAACAACGGCGGGTGCCGCCCCCCCCCACCTGCACTGTGAGGTCCAGCCCCAGGTCGGTGCCTTTCGTCGCCAGCCGCGACCGGAAGTCCGCCAGCGTGTCCCTTTGGGGGGGGAGGGTTGAAGGGGGGGGGTACGGTTCTTGCTTGCTTTCTTGTTGGTGCGTGCTTGCACGCTTGTTGCTGGCTTGGCAGGGGGGGATGGGATAGGACGGGGCCTGAAACAAACAGCGCCAGGCGGCCACAGCGCGCCGCGAGCCCCGTCCGCCCCCAAAGCCACTCCCCCAGCCCCCCAAAACACACACGCACACAAGCCTCCACCCCCAAACAACCCCCCCACCCCCCACCTGCTGGTGCGTATGTCTGTGAACATGCTCTCCAGCTTTGACGTGAACTGGTAGCCGCACTCGGTCTTGAGCTTGACCAGCATGCCGCGCTCGGCGTCGTCAGAGACGGTGCGGCCGCTGAGCAGGCGCTTGGCCAGGTGCTGCTTGTAGTACTTTTCAAACACGTCCTTCTCCTGCAGGTACCTGGGGTTTTGGGTGGATTTGGGCGGTTTTGGGTGGTTTTAGTGTTGAGCTTTTGGGCCAGGTGCTGCTTGTAGAGAGACCCCAGCCCCCAGCTGCCACTTCCCGCCGCCGGGGTGGTGCCAACCAAAGAGACACACGCACAGCAGACCCGAGGCAAAACCCAAAGCCGCCGCCCCCCACCTGAACAGCGCCATTGTTTTGTCCAGCACCGCCTCCACGTCCGCATCGCTCGCGCCCTTCAGGCCCTTCCGCAGCCTGGGTAGGGGTGGGGGGGGGTTGAAGCGAGGGTTTGGGGGAGGGTGCCGTCGGCTGCGCGGGCCGGCGCGGGCCGCGGGCAAAGCGGTGCGGCTGTGGCAGCCCCCCCCCCCCACACACACAAATCATGCGCAAAAGCATTGATGCCGGACAACCGCCCCCCCAAACGCAATCCTCCGCGCCTGTCGTCGATGAAGAGGCTTATGTACTCGGGCGCGCGGGGGGAGAGGTTGACAAACGCCTCAAACGCCTTTGGGGGGGGGGGGGGGGTTAAGGGGGCGGGAGAGGGAGAGGGGCGGCGGTTTGCAGGCGGTTGGGGGTGCGGCAGGGAAGGGTGGTGGCGGGGCAACCCACCCGCGGCCCCTAAACCCCGTTTCCCCCCCCCCCCAACAAACGAAAAGCACCCCCCCACCTGGTTGAGTGCGTTGCGGAAGGTTTTGTCGTCGTTGAGCCCCCGCGCCACCACCGCCTCGTACTTGTCCCGCTCCTCAAGCAGCCGCGACACCCAGCTGGGGGGGGGGGTGGGGGTAAGGGGGTTGGGGTTGGGAGTTGGGGGTGGGGGGTTGAGGGTTTGGGAGTGCAGGTTTGGGGGGGGTTAGGTTGGGAGCTTGGGAGCTTGAGAGGGGGGTTTGGGAGCGCTTGGGGGTTTGGGGTTTGGGGGTTGATGTTAAGGGGTTGGGGGTTGGGGGTTGGGGTGCAGGCTTGAGGGGTGCAGGTCGGCCGGCCCCCCCTCCCCCCCCACCTGATGGGGTCTTTCTGTCTCTCCGGGTCGTTGACCAGCTGCCGCCCAGTCTCCTTCACGTGGTCGCCCATTACCTAAATAGGGGGGGGAGGTCGGGCGGGCTTTTTTTTTTTTTCGAGGGTGCGTTGTTGCGCGGCCCCAGCCCTCGCTGCGCGGCGGCCCGCGGCGCGGCTGGAGGGGGCATCGCTGCAGGTGCATGCAGCCAACGACGGCAGCAGCAACAGCAGCAGCAGCAACAGCAACACCGGCAGGACCAGCGCAAACGCAAGCGCAGCCCCACCTGCCGCATGAGCGCCAGCCCCCCGTCCGCCACGCGCCGCAGCAGCGCGTACATGCGCGCCAGGTCGTCGAAGCGGTCCCCGCGCAGCATGGCCACCAGGCCGCTGCCTTCCATCTCCACCAGCGCGCGCATCTGGGGGGGGAGGGGTGGTGAAGGGCGTGCGCGTTGGGGGGGGGGGGCGTGTTGAGGGCGGGGCGCGTGCCGAGAGGGGAGGCCGCCCTCTCTCAGCGGCGGCGTGCGCGAGCGCGGGGCCGGGCCAAACCCCCTCCCTCCCACCACCTGCTCTCCCCCCTCCCTTCTCCAAATCCTCAGCCCCCAAACACCCCCCACCCCACCTGCTCCCTGACCAGCTCGTTCTCCACCACCGCAGTGATCTTGGCCTCAGTGGAGGCGTCCAGGTAGAGCTTGACCCGGTCAACCTCCTCGGACAGGCGGCGCTCGGCCTTTGCGGTTTGGGGGGGGTGGGGCAAATGGGATTTGGGGAGTTGGAGGGTCGAATGGGGATTGGGGGGGGAGGGGTCGGATGAGGCGCGCACAAGCAAACCTAACAGGGGCCCAGGTCTGGCAGGAAAGGGGGCTTGCGGAGATCGTGGCAGCACAACGGCCGAGGCAACTAAGACATGGACAGGGGGGGGGCCCATGAGCTGCAAAGGCCCCCCCTAAACCCCCAATCCCCCACCTTGCGCAGGTACTGGGGGCAGTCGCAGGACGCGATGAACGCCTGCGCCTCCTTTGCGTAAAAGTCTGCCGCCGCGGCGAGGAAGGGGCGCTCAAAGTCGGCCTCGTAGACGGAGGGGCCCAGGTCCACCAGCATCTGGGGGGTGGGGGGGGGGGTTGGGGGTTGGGAAGAGTTGGGTTGGGGAGGTTCTTGTTTAAGGGGGGTCGACCAGCATCTGGGGAGGGTGGGGGTTGGGGGGTATTTTGCGCGTTGTGTGTGTGCGGTTTGTGCGTGAATGCGTGCGCTGTTGGGTGCAAAGCACAGCGCAGCAGCAGCGCAGCACGCACAGCACGCGGCCCCCCCCCCTTGCCTGCGTGGTCGCGCGTATGAGGCTGCGCTCGATGACCTCCCCCGCGCGCTCCTTGGCGATGAGGTCGCTCAGCGTGGACAGCATGCGCTGGGGGGGGTTAGGGGTTTAGGGGGGGGGGGGTGAGGAGGGAGGGGTTTAGGAGGGAGGGGTTGAGGAGAAAGGTCAGCCAAAACCGATGCAGCGACGGGCAGCGAGCGAGCGGCGCCGCCACTCCCCCACGCCACCCAACCCCCCCCCCCAAACCCCCCTAAACCCCACCTGCTGTATCACCGGGTGGTGCACCACGTGGTCGCGCCACAGGTCCAGCCCCAGCTGGAACACGGGGGTCTTGTGCTGCTGGGTCACGTAGGTGCGGTCCATGTACTGGGGGGGTGTTTTGGGGGTGTTTTTGGAGGGTTTGGGGGGGAACGGGGTGGCAAAGGCGTTGACAGCAAAAGGGGGCTGGCAGCAGGTGAAGGGCTGCGAAAGAGGAGCCCCCCAAACGCCCCCCATCCCCGCACCCACACAACCCCACAATCCCCACCCCACCCCCACAACCCCCCCACCCCAAACACCCCCCCCCACCATGAGTATGTCGCGGATCATCTGGGTGGACTTTATGTGGTCGTCCCACCGCGCCTTGAGCTCCTTCAGGAACGACTCACCCTGGGTAAGGGGGGGGGGAAGGGGGGGAGGGGGGGTTAGGGGGGGAGGGGGGGATGCCAGTTGAGAGCGCCGCGGGCGGGGGGGGGCCACGCCTGCCCGTTTTGAGCGCGCCCCTCTCCAGCTCTCCCTTCCAACGTGCCCCTTCCCAACATGCCCCCCCCCTAAACAAGCCATCCCCCCAGCCCCCCAAAACGCTTCAACACACACGCCCCCCCCCCACCTGCGCCGCCTCCACCCGCGCCGCCACCGCCTGCAGCTGCCGCGTGAGCGCCGCGGCCACGCCGTTGTAGAGGCGGTCCCCGTACTTGTGGAGGACCATGTTGTACGCGTTCCTGGTTGGTTGGGCGGTTGGTTGGGCGTTGTGTTGCGTTGGGTTGTGGTTGTGTTCGTTGTTTGGTTTGGGTTGTGTGTTTGTGCCCGTGGGGTGCCGACGAAGGCAGTGCCTTTGCCGGCCTGCCGCCTGCTGCGCCGCGGCGTCCCGGTGGCTTTGATTCAAGCGCGTCGGCCGCCCGCCCCGCTGCCCCGGCTGCCCGCCAGGCGGGCCACGGCCGCCCGCCTCCCGGCGCGCCAGGCCCGTGGCCGCGGCGCCTGCTGCGGTGCGCGCCGTCCGCTGCGCCGGCGCCCGGGCCCCGCCCGCTGCTGCCCGCTCCCTGGCCCCAACAGGACCGGGCCAAAGCCGCCCGCCCCCGGCGCGCCCGACACGCCCCGCTCTCCCCGCCGCCCCGCCGCCGCCGGGCGGACCCTGGGCGCGGCAAAACGGCGAGCAAACGGCCGCCGCGCCGCAAAACCAAAAGCCTGCACCCCGGACCCGCGCGGCAAAACGGCCGCCGCCGCGCCGCCAAAGCAAAAGCCTGCCCCCCCTCCACGAAACCACGGGCGCCCACCTGTAGAGCTCCTCGAAGCTCAGCCCGCTGGCGTTTTGGTTGTGGATCTCGTGGATGGCATCCTCCAGGATCTTCCACGTCTTGTCTGGGGGGCGCGGGCGCGGCATGGGGGGTCGGCGACGCGGCGGCGGCGGCGGGGGAGATGCAGCGGCGGCGGCAGCGGCAGCGGCTGCGGCCCGAGCGTGCAAGCGCGCAAGCGGCGCGCCGCACCCGCGTAATTTGGGTCCATCGTGATGGGGTGCTTGAAGGGCTCGATTTTGAGGCCCTGCGGCGCGCAGGCGGGCGCGGCGGCGGTTCGGGCGGCGGTTCGGGCGGCGCGCGTGCGTTGCGCGCGGCGCCGCGCGTGCTGCGCCGCGCCGCGGCGTCCCAGCGCTCTGCCCATCCTGCCCGATCCCCTGAACTGCCCGTATTTCGCGCTTTGGGCGGCCTCCGCCTCCCTGCCTGCGCCGGGGCAGGCGGACTCGAGCCCGCTTGCCCGCACTTCACCACCCACCAGGCCTCTGCCGAGCCCATGGCCCCTTCCCGCCATGGCTCCTGGCTATTGAGACGTATTATCTGCCTTCCGACTCTCCCTCCGGCATCCAGGCCGCGTGAAAAGCGCCAGATCACCCCGCGGAATGGCGACACGAGCGCGCTCGCCGCTGCGTGGAACAACGGTGCTGGTGGCGCGACGCTAACAGGACCGGGTGTGAATATTGGCGGCTGGCGAGGCGCTGGTTGGGGGCCGCGGAGGCAGCAGCTGCGCGGGCCTTGGCGAGGCGGGCGGTCCGAACTCGCGCCAAACCCCCGCGGCGGCCGACGCGGCAACACCCTCGGCGGGGCCGCCGCCGCCTCCACCCCCATCAAGCCCCCACCGCCACCCACCCAGATGCTGGGTCCTTGGAAGCCAATCGGCGGCGCGGGCGCCTCTCCATCCCCGTTGTCCCAGGCACAGAGCACAGGAGGTTTCTTTGCAAGGGGTAAGCTACCGTATCGGGGCCCAACCCGCGCGGGAGGCGCGTGCGCGAATGCAGTGCATGCGAGTGCGACGCGGGCCGGCGCCCTTGCCGGCGAGCAGCGCAGGGGTGCCCGCCGCTGGGGCAGGGCAGAGGAGCAAGGGGCGCCGCGCGGCCCTGCGCGGGGCGCCGCGCGGGCGCCCGGCCTCAAAGCGCGCGTTGGCGCGTTCAGCTCGCCGGCGCCTCGTCAGCGCGCTCTGGCGCGCCCGTTGAGCTGCCGCCGCCGCTGCCGCTGCTGCCGCCGCCGCTGCCGCCGCTGGCGCTGCCGCCGCCGTCGCCGCCCGCGGGCCGCTTTTCCCGCAGCTGCTGCGGCGGCAGCCCGGCGTCCGTCGCATAGGCGCCGGCCGCCGCCGGCTGCTGCTCCCCTGCTAGCTGCTGCTGCGCCTGCCGCTGTTGCTCTTCTGCCTGCTGCTGTTGCTGCTGCTGCTGCTGCTGCTGCTCCTGCCCCTGCTGCTCTGCCTGCTGCTGCTGCTGGTGGTCCTCCCCGCCGCCGGCCCCCCCGTCGCTGCGCCCCAGCCTTGAGATTTCCTTTATGATCACGGCCTTCTCCTCCTTGAACTGCTCGTTTGGGTGTTGGGTGTGGGGTGGAGGGGGGGTGTTTTGTGGCTTGTCCTAGGGGGGTTGGGGGGGGGGGGGGTCAGATGGCAAGCAATCTCCCTCCCC
>BDRX01000026.1:43812-63817 GCA_003203535.1 Raphidocelis subcapitata
ACCCCCACCCCACCCCTCACCCCTCTCTGGCAGGAAGTCCTCGAGGTACTTCAGCAGCTTGTCCCGGTTGTTGGTGAGGATGTCAACGATGGGCTGCGGCTTGGAGGGGTTGGCCACAAACACCTTGGGGGTAGGGGGGGGCGGGTGAGGAGGCCCGGGCGTGAGGCCAGGCTTGGGGCCGAGGGCGCTGCCGCCGATGCACAGTGGAGTGGCGGACTGCCAAGGCAGGCGAGCAAGCAAGCAAGCAAGCAAGCAAGCAAGCAAGCAAGCAAGCAAGCAAGCAAGCAAGCAAGCCAGCCAGCCAGCCAGCCAGCAAGCTGAGCCATGCAGCCGCCTCCCCCCCCCCCAAACCCCCCACCTTGAACACGTGGAAGGCCTCGAACTGGATGCTGCGGCTGCTGTCCTTGAGCAGGTTCATCATCAGCATCAGGTTGCGCACGTCGCTGACGTAGCGCATCATCAGGCGCACGTTGATGCCGTCGAGCAGCAGCTCGCCCAGCAGCTGGGGGTGAAGGGGGGTGTGGTTTGGGGGGTTGGGTGGGGGGGGTTTGGGTGGGGGTTGGAGGGGGGGTCAGGCGCACGTTGATGCCGTCGAGCAGCAGCTCGCCCAGCAGCTGGGGTTCAAGGGGTTGGGGGTTCGTTTTGGGGGTTGGGGTGGGGGTGGGTGGAGGTGGTGGGGCGCGGGAGGCAGCCTTTTGAGGGGCGCGCAGCAGCCAACGCGCCCACGCCGCGCCCGCCGCCCGCCGCGCCTTTAGCGACTGCCGCCGCGTGACGTAGTTGCTGGACTGCAGCAGCCCGTAAAAGTGGTCGAAGAACTCGGCGTAGCTGTCCGACAGGAAGGCCGCCACCGCGCCCTTGTGGCGGGTGAGGAGGTCCTTGAAGGAGGAGAAGGCGTCAGAGGCGACCTCGAAGTTTGCGACCTCCACCTGGGCGAAGAAGTCCCAGAGGATGGGGGAGGCGAGGACCACCCTGGGGGCGGTTTGGGGGCGGGGGAGGGGACTGGGGATTGGCCGGGCCGCACGCCGCACGCTGCTAATGGGGGCGGCTCCCGGCTCTTGGCCGCGCGCCCCCGCCTCGAGCAGCTGCGACACCCTGCCAAGGCGGCTGCGGCCAGCCCCCCGCAGCCCCCCGCAACGCCGCCGCCTGCCACCGGCCCCTCCGCGCAAAGCCCCAACCGCCCCCACGCCACCCCCCAAAAAAGCGGGGACGCACCCCTCGAACAGCGTCTCCAGTATGGACGGGTGCTGCTGCACGAACAGCGCCCCCGGGCAGCGGTCCTCGCCGTCCCGGATGCGCACCACCGCGCCAAACACCTGCGCCGCGTCCTTGCGGCGCTCGAAGTCCAGCAGCGGCAGCCGGGCGGGCAGGACCTCCAAAAAGTCCGTGCGCGCCACCTCCTCGGCGAGCGCCACCACGTTTGCCTTGGTGGGCTCGTGCTCGTCGTCGCCGTAGAGCCAAAACTTCATAGACTCGAAGCCGCGCGACACCGCCTCGGACGCGCGCTCGTGGGCGCGGTCGTGGGCGGCGTTGAGGGCCTGCAGCGCCGCGAGGACCTTGGGCTGTTGGGTTTTGGGGAGGAGGGGCGGGGGTTGGGCGGGGATTTGGGGGGGGGGGGCGTCGGGGAGGGGCGCCGGCACCGACCGCTCAAGGCAGCGGCGACAGCCTTTTCCGACCCGCTGGGAGGCCGCCGCCGCCAGAAGCGGCCCGCGGCAGCTGCGGCGTGCGGCCGTATGCACACGCCGCCGGCGCGCGCCCCAACAGCGGGGCGCGCCCCGCCGACGCCGACGCCGCCCGCCCCGCCCCGCCCCGCCGCGGCGCTCACCACGACCTCTGACGGCGGCTTGGGCTTGTCCCCCAGCCCCAGCTTGAAGAGCTCAAAAGTCGGCATGACTACGGCGGTGCGGGCCGGCCGGCGGCCAGACGAGGGGGGGGGGGCGAGGGGGCCGGGGCGGGAGGGGCCCCGGTGCCCGGCGCCGCGCGCGGCGCCCGCCGCCGAGCCCCTTGGGGCGGGCGGCGCGGGGGGGGCGAGGCAACGGGTGCGGCCGGGGGCGCGAGCGCCCGCAGCTGCCGGCTGTCACAGGCGGGCCGGGGGGCGGGGGGGCCGCTCGGGCGGCGGCGGCGCGCTCCCCTTGCCGGGTGCGTGCTGGGCGGGGCGGTCCGCAACCGAAACCGACGCGGCTGGCGAGCACCTGGGCGGGGGCAGAAGGGGGGGGGGCCGCGCGCTGCATGAGCGGCGCGCCGCTGGCGAGCGGGCCCGCGGCCACGCGCTGCGCGCCGCCGGCCGCGCCCGCTCGGGGGGGTTGCACGCGGCCGGGCGCGCGTGTGCGCGCACGCGCGCCCTGCCGCGGCCCCCCGCCTGCGCGGCGGGGCGGCCTGCAGGCCTCCGGCATGCCTCCCGCCGGCAACGGCCAACCCCTAGCGCATGCAATGCCCCCTGACGCGGCCCTGCCCGGGCTCGGGCCACGGCAGGCGCTGCAGCGGGGCAGCGACGGGGGCCCCTGCCCTTCCCCGCGCGTCCGTGGCTCTGCTCTCACTTTATGAGAGGCTTTGCGATGGACGGGCGCGGGTAACGGCGCGCCAGATCGCGGCTGCCTGGGGCGTGATCCCGTCGAGCCCCAGGGGCTGCAAAAACGCGGGCGGCTGGGTGCTTTTGGTGGCAGGCACCGATCGACGACCGACTGGGGCGGGCCGGCCCGGTTTTGGCCTGCCACGCTGGCGCTGGAACGGGGCAGGCGGCCGTGTTTTTTGCCTTGGGGAGCCCGGCGCCCAGCACCGCCCTCTTTCCATGCGTGTTGGCTTGTAAGCAACACGCTGGGTTTTCAATCAGCGTGCAGGCCTCCGTTGCAGCAGAGTCAGTCGCCGCCTGTCGCAGCCGCGGACCTTGCGCGCCCCCGCCGGTCTCGCCGGCCCCTTAGGCGTGCCAGGAGGTGGAGAGTACCAGCTTCTCAGGCCCGGCGGCATCGGCGCAGGCCCCTCCAGGCACAGGCACCACAGCCAATGGCTTTCGCGGCGCCCCTGCGCTGCGGCGCCCCCGCGCCGCGCGTGGTCCTCTCTCGGGGCCCAATGTGCCCGCTCCGCGCCCTCAGGGCGCCTGCGGGCGGCCTCGGGAGCAAGGGCGCGTCCCACCACCAGGCCCCACCGCGGCCCAGCAGCAGCAGCAGCAGCAGCACCCCCCGCGCCGGCAGCGGTTCCAGGACGGGCCCCAGCGCGCGCCCCCGCCTCGCCGGCGCCCGGCCCGCGGCGGCGGCGGCCGCGCCGGCCGTGGACGCGGCGGCGGCGGCGGCCGTGGCGGCGGCCGTGGCGGCGGAGGAGGTCGTGGCCCTCGGCGCCGACGTGGACGTGCTCGAGCCCGGCGTGGTCGACGCCGGCCTGTTTGAGGCCGACCTCTCCGCGGCGGCGCTCCTGTCGCAGCTGGAGGCGGCGTCGGCGCAGCTGCAGGACTTTTTGATCGGCGAGCCCGCGCCGCTGGACCTCGCATGGGCCGAGGACGGCGGGGCCGGCGCCAGCAGCGGCGGCAGCATGATGCGCGGCGCAAACGGGCTGTACAGCACCACGGTGCGCGCCCGCGCGGGCCGCATGCATGCATAGGCGACCTGCACTGCGCGCGAGCAGCGCACGGCTCGCGCATGCATGCGCTGCGTGCACACGAGGCAGCGCCCAAACGGCGCAGACGCCCGCTCCCGACCCCCCTTCACTAACACCCCCCCTCCACCCTGCCGCGCCCCGCAGCCCGCCGACGCCCAGCGCATCAAGGAGGCGGTCATCACCCGCCGCAAGGAGGCCAAGGCAGAGAAGGCGGCGCTGAAGGCCGAGAAGCGCGCGCGCGCCGAGAGGCGCGCCGCGCTGCGCCAGGAGCGCCGCTCCAGCGAGGTGGAGGCGACCGCCGAGGCGCGGCCCGCGACCGCCAACCGCGGCGGGCCCGCGGGGCCGGGGCCCGCGTCGGCGCCCGCCGCCGCTAGCGCCGCGCTGGCGGCGCCCGCGCCCGCGGCGCCGGCCGTCGACGCCGCGCCTGCGGCGGCGCCGGCCGCGGCGCCCGCCGCCGCGGCCGCGGCGGCGCCGCCCGCCGTCGAGGCCTTCGCGCCCCTCGTCCCCGCCCGCGCCGCCGCCGCGGCCGCGCCGCACGCGGCGCCGCCCGCCGTGCCGCTGTCGCCCGCGCCGCTCGCGCGCCGCTCCGCCAGCCTGGAGCGCTCGCAGCGCCGCGCCGCGCGCGGCCGCCAGCAGGGCGCCGTCCGCGCCGCGCCCGCCGCGATCGGCGCCCCGCCCGCGCCGCCGTCCGCCGCGTCGCGCCGCGCCTCGCCGGCAGCCGCCGCCGCGGGCGGCGAGCTCGACGCAACGGCGCGCAACGCGCTGTCGGGCGTGTTCACCGAGGCCTGCCGCAACGAGCTGCTGTCTGCGGAGCAGGAGAAGGAGCTCTACGTCCTGGTGCAGGAGCACATCCGCCTGGAGGCCGTCGCCAAGGAGGCCGCCGCGTCCCTCGGCCGCGCGCCGACCGACGAGGAGTGGGCCGCCGCGGCGGGCGCGCCCGGGGTCGACGAGTTCCGCGCGACGCGGCAGGCGTCGGCGGCGGCGAAGGCGCTGATGGTCAAGTCAAACATGCGGCTGGTGATCTCGATCTGCAAAAAGTACCAGGGCATGGGCATGAGCATGGCGGACCTCATTTCGGAGGGCGTGGCCGGCCTGGTGCGCGGCGTGGAGAAGTTTGACGGCTCCAAGGGCTTCAAGTTCTCGACCTACGCGCACTGGTGGATCCGCCAGGGCGTGACGCGCTCGCTGACCGACCAGGGGCGGCTCGTGAGGTGCGCGGCTGCGCTGCGTGGGGTGGGGGGCGTTTGCTGGGTTCGGGCAGCGTGCGTGAGGTGCCCCCAACCCCAGCCGCTCGGCGGTCAGCGCGCCGCGCCGCTTGCTTTGCACGCCTCTCCAAAGCACCCATCAAGACCTGTCATCCCCCCAACAGCCCCCGAAACCAACGCGCCCCGCTGCCAACACAAAACACCCCCCCCCAGGATCCCCGTGCACATGCAGGACCTGCTGTCCCGCGCGCAGCGCACCGAGAAGGAGCTCGAGGCGTCGCTGCGCCGCAAGCCCAGCACGGGCGAGGTGGCGGCGGCGCTGGGGATGGAGGAGGAGAAGCTGGCAGAGGCCTACCAGTTTGTCACGGTGGGGGGGAGGGGCTTTTGCTTGGCCCTTGTTCGGCGTGGCTTGGCTTGGCTTGGCTTGTTTTGTGGCTGGCTTGGCACCAAGCACCCCAAAACCGGCCGCCCCAACGCCACGCAAACCAACCCAAACCAACCCGGCTCCAATCCACCCCCCCTTACCATGCAGAACGTGCGCTCCCTGGACAGCCCCACCGGCGACGGGGAGGGCAGCACGCTGGGCGACGTGGTCGAGGACGAGTCGGCGCTCGACGCCGACGAGTCATCGCTCATGGCCGGCCTGCGGGACGACATGGCGCGCCTGCTGGAGCGGCTGCCGGCGCGGGAAGCGGCGGTTATGCGCATGCGGTACGGCCTGGACGGGGAGGTGTACACCCTCGACGACATCGGGCGCATGCTCAAGGTGGGGGGGGGGGGCGCCGGGGCTTTTTGGGGAGGGGCTGTGGCTTGCGTCCGCGGGGAGCTGGCTGGGGCCCTGCTGGGTGGCGTGTGCAGGCCCTGTCGTCGCCGCCGCCTGCCGCCGCCGCCGCGGGCGCCAACCGAACAACCGCCAGGCTCCCTCCGACTCCGCCCCTCCGCAACCCCCCGAAAAACGCCGCCCCGCAGGTCACCCGCGAGCGCGTCCGCCAGATCGAGGCCAAGGCGCTGCGCCAGCTGCGCAGCGACATGGGCGCGATGGAGGCGCTGATCGGGGAGTACGCCGGGGCCTCCTTCGACGCCGTGTCGGTGGCGGCGCGCACCTCGAGCGGCACCAAGAAGACCAGCTGAGGCGGCGCCCGCAGCCGGCTGCTGGTGCACCGCGGCCGCCCGCGGGGTGCGGCCGCGGGGCGCGTCCCCGCGCCCGCCCCCGGCGGATTTTTTGGAGTTGCGGTTTGCCCCCCGCCCTGCCCGCCCGCCCGCCCTTGTACAAAGCCCTGCCCCCTGCGGCGGACACTCCCCCCAGATGCCTTTGCACGCGCGCTGCCCGCGCCCCGCGCCCCGCGTCGCTGCCGTCTGATTGCTGCAGCTGCCCCCCGCCCCACGCGCACGCATCCCCTTTTGACCGCCCCTCTCCCCCTTTGGTGCGCGGCGCGCCCGCTCGCGCGGCCGGGCCCGTGTCCGGCCGCCGCCTCGCGCGCCGCCCCTGCGGAGCCCCCCCCGCGCGCGCGCGCGCGCGGGGGCCCCCGCAAAGCCCCTTTTGAGAAAGAGAGGTCCGGCGTGCGCAGTTTTTTGTCCGCCGCGGCGCGCGCTTTATTCTGCCGCGCCCGGCCCCGGGCGGGCAGCTGCCGCCCCCACAGCCCCGACCCACAGGCGCACCGCACACGCACCGCGCCAACCCAAAACGGCCGGCCGGTAAGCTTCCCCCTGACTCCCCCAAGTCGGGGGCCCTGCCGCCTGCGCGCGCCCCCAAGCCCCGTTGCGGCCGGCTGCGACTGCGTGCGTGCGTGCGTGTTTACAGCCCGGCGTGGGCGCCACTTGTAAACCGTGCGCCCCGCGATGCCGTTTGGCAATGTGAAATGGTGGCGGCAGCTGAGGGACAAACAAAACAGCGCCGCCACCCCCCGAAAAACGGATAGTATTGGGCGCGCGCCCGCTCGCCGGGTTTTGCGGCGGGCGCGAATTGCGGGAGGGGTTGCGGCGGCGGGCGCGGGCGCACCCCCCCCCCGGCAGCCGGCGAGCGGCGCCGAGGCGCGCCGCCGCCGGCAAAGGGGGAGGGGGGCCGTGGTCCGCAGCTTTAGGGGGGGTGACGTGACGATTGTAAAACTGTTTGGGGTTGAACGTACACAGGAAACTAAACTAATGCCCAAGGCCCCTGGCGTGGCCCTGTTCAGCCCAGGCCCTTCAGGCGCCCCGGACGGGGCCGCGCGGCGCTGGCCGGCCGCGGGGCGCGCGCCGAGGCGGGGCGGGGGGCGCGGCCATGCCGCGGCCCCGCCACCGCCCAGAGAGGCACGCGCCCCGCGGCCGCGTGCGCCGCGGGCCCGGAAGCGGGGGGCGCGTTTCCGCCGGCGGTGCCAGGGGGAGCGGCAAAGGTCAAAAAGCATGTGCAAGCAGGGCCGGCCGAGCCGGTCGCGGCGAGGGGGGGGTGGCCCCCAGCCGCGGCCGGCAAGGCCGGACGAGCGGGGCGGAGCGAGCAGCGAGCGAGCAGCGGGGATGGTGGGTAAACCGCACGCGGCGCGGCGCGCCAGCGGGCGCACGCGCGGGGACGCGCGCCGGGCGCGCGTGCGGTGATGGGGGGGTAAAAAAGTGCTGCGCGCCTGTCTGTTTTCTTCTTGTTGTTGGGATCCGTCCGGAATTTGGGGGGATCTCGTTCCTCGGGGGGTGCGTGGCAAACGCGCCCTCCCCGGGCGGCGCAAAACGCGCGCCCCCCCCAAAAGCTCAGGAGCCAAGCTTGGCTCCAAAAAGCGCGCCGCACCGCCGCCAAAAGCAAAAGCTGGCTGCAGGCGCGCAGCGGAGGGCTGGGGAGGGGGGGGGGCCGCGCGGCCGCCGCCTCGCGGGGCGTCGGCCCGCCGCGCCGGCGCTGGCCGGCGCCAGAGGGGGTTCAAACGCGGCGCGCGCCGCGGTCTCGCAGCGGCGCGCGCGCGCGCGCGTGCCGGCCCGCGCCGGCGGGGCGGGCCGCGGGGGGAGGGGGCTGGGCAGGGGGCGGCGCGCCCGCGGCGGACCGCCGCGCGCGCGACCGCGGCCCCGCCGCCGGCACCCGGCCCCCCGCGCCGGCGCCCGGTCGGGGCGCCGCCGCCGTCCCATCACGACGAGTAGTCGAAGCGCAGGTTGTTTGCGTTGGCAAAGCGGCCGGGGCGGTGGAACATGCGCTCCGCGGCGCAGGGCAGCACCGAGTCCATCGCGTCCTCCGTCCGCGACAGCACAAACTTGGTGCGCCCGGGCGTGAGCCCGCTCGGCTGCCGCATCGACAGCCGCCCGTCGCCCGACGCGCCCGCGCCGGCGGCGCCGACGCCGGGCATGCGCTGGATGTGGACGCTGCGCGCGCTGGCGGGGCTGGCGCCTGGGAAGAGGGTGTGGCTCATGAGCGAGGCGACCGGGCCGACGTAGCCGAAAAGGTTGAGCACGCGCGTGGTGTCCACGCCGCCGCTGGCGCGCTGGGGCTTGTGGATGAGCTCCGGCGCGCTGGCCACGGCCACGGGCGCGGTGCTAGCCTCCATCGCTGCCGCCGCTGCCGCTGCGGCCGCTGCTGCCGCTGCTGGTGCCGCCGCACGCGGCGGGGCGCTGCGGGGGGCCGGTCCTGGAGGGCGGGCGACGCTGCGCCGTGCTTGCTGCGGGCGCCGTGGCCGCGGGGTGGTGTGCTGCTCCGCTGCTGCTGCTGACGCTGCTGCCGCCGCTGCTGCTGCTGCTGCTGCCGCAGCCGCTGCTGCCTCGCAGCTCACGGCAGAGGCCGGCGCCGCTCACTTGGGGCCGACGAGGGAGGCGACCGCCTGGGGAGGGGGGCGCCTGTCAAGGCGGGGCGGGGCGCGGCGTCGGTGGGTGGGTGCGCCGCGTCGGTGGGTGCGCGCGCGCCGCCAGCTTGGACGCCGGCACGCCGCTGTCAAGCGCGCCCCCGCCGCGACGCAGCCCGTAGCCTTGCCGGGCGCCCCCTCGCCGGCGCCTTGAGGCGCTCTCAGGCGGTATGGCGGCCCCCGAGGGCGCGCGGCCCTCCGGATGCTCGACAGCGGGCGCACATTCCCAGCCCGACTGACGCTTTGGCAACCCAGCCCCTCGACGGCCCACCTGACGACCGCTGATTGAATCTGACGAGTTTTGAAGGCCTTTCCTGCTGCGCCGAGGCTGTGGGGGGCTCTGGGCCCGCGGTCTGAGGGGAGCTGTCCGACTGACGAGTACGCGGCGCGCAGAGGCTGCGGGCGTGCGCACGGGCTGGTTATGGTGATTGTGAATTGCAGAGCCGCGGGGCAACGCAGACAGAGGCCCGTTTAGAAACGCTCCTCACCCGCGGGGTGTGTGGCAGCCCTGCTGGCAGCAGGGCCCCTGGGACAGCTGGGGCGCGCTGCCGATCGCGGTTCACCCTCTTGCTGGACATGTGGGCGGGGCGGGCGGGGGCGGCGGGCTAGGGGCTGGGGCTGGGGCTGGGCAGCGGCGCGGGCCGCCGCCAGCGGCCGCCGAAAAAAGTGCAGGCCGAGGCAGTGATCCCCGCGGCGAGCCCTTGCTTCGGCGCTCAAGCGACCATCAGCGTGCGGCAAGGGGCCATGTGCCTCGGATCCGAATGACGCTGCGCGCGTCTGCTGCCTCGGTCGCCACCGGCCGCGGGCCCGAGGCGTGAGCGCGTGACGGTGCGACCCTTTCAGCCTGCCAGCCCGCAAAACTGCGCATTTACGCCATTTGATTACAGCTGTACGCAAACATTGAAAGGGGGCAGCGCGAATGGGCGGCGCGCCTGGGCGGGGCGAGCGCGCGCACGCAGTACCCCGCCTCGGCGACCGCAGTCCGTGTGCGCCCGCTTGCCCC
The DNA here is from genome assembly GCA_003203535.1 of Raphidocelis subcapitata. Taxonomy (NCBI): domain Eukaryota; kingdom Viridiplantae; phylum Chlorophyta; class Chlorophyceae; order Sphaeropleales; family Selenastraceae; genus Raphidocelis; species Raphidocelis subcapitata. The sequence continues at coordinate 53,394 of BDRX01000026.1, forward strand.
TGCCTGCTACCGCCCCTCTGGGCTCCTGAACACGCCGTCGCTCAGCGGCAAGGGGATGAACACGTCGTGCGCGTGCTCGCCGTGGGGGTTGCCGGGACCTACCCGGTCCTGCCGCTGCGGAGCATAGGTAGGGGGCGAGGCGGGCAGCAGGGGTGTGTTGTGTGTGTGAGGGGCCATTCCTGAGCTTTAGGGGGGCACCATTCCTCTGGCGGCTGCCTGGTTGAGTGGACCGCAAACCGCGAACAGCGCGTGCGGCGGCGGCGGCGGCGGCGGCGGCGGCGGCAGCGCCCCCGAGCAGCGCGGCTCACCGACTGCAGGTCAAATTCGACGACGCGCAGCACGTCTGCCGCCTCGACGGGCTGCGGCGCCTCCCCGCCGTGCACCCAAATGCCCCCCGACGGCCCACCTGACGACCGCTGATTGAATCTGCCGAGTTTTGAAGGCCTTTCCTGCTGCGCCGAGGCTGTGGGGGGCTCTGGGCCCGCGGTCTGAGGGGAGCTGTCCGACTGACGAGTACGCGGCGCGCAGAGGCTGCGGGCGTGCGCACGGGCTGGTTATGGTGATTGTGAATTGCAGAGCCGCGGGGCAACGCAGACAGAGGCCCGTTTAGAAACGCTCCTCACCCGCGGGGTGTGTGGCAGCCCTGCTGGCAGCAGGGCCCCTGGGACAGCTGGGGCGCGCTGCCGATCGCGGTTCACCCTCTCGCTGGACATGTGGGGTGGCGGGCTAGGGGCTGGGGCTGGGGCTGGGGCAGCGGCGCGGGCCGCCGCCAGCGGCCGCCGAAAAAATTGCAGGCCGAGGCAGGGATCCCCGCGGCGAGCCCTTGCTTGCACGGTGCTCAAGCGATCACCAAACGCGTCCATGGGCAGTGTGCCTCGGATCCTGAGGAACGCTGCGCGCGTCTGCTGCCTCGGCGGCCACCGGCCGCCGGCCGAGGCGCGCAGGTGCGACCCCTCCAAGTCTCCAGCCCAGCCTGCCAGCCATGCAATCGCGCATTTACACCATTCGATTCAGCGCTGTACGCACAGGGAGGGGCAGCGCGAATGGGCGGCGCGCCTGGCGGGGGCGAGCGCGCAGCCAGCAGCCAGCAGTGCAACCAGCCGCGCCAGGTCCTAGGCGCCCGTTGGCCGCGGTCAGTGTGCGCCCGCTTGCCCCTGCCTGCTACCGCCCCTCTGGGCTCCTGAACACGCCGTCGCTCAGCTGCACCAAGGGGATGAACACGTCGTGCGCGTGCTCGCCGTGGGGGTTGCCGGGACCTACCCGGTCCTGCCGCTGCGGAGCATAGGCGGGGGGCGAGGCGCGCAGCAGGGGTGTGTTAAGTGTGTGAGGGGCCATTCCTGAGCTTTAGGGGGGCACCATTCCTCTGGTGGCTGCCTGGTTGAGTGGACCGCAAACCGCGAACAGCGCGTGCGGTGGCGGCGGCGGCGGCGGCGGCGGCAGCGCCCCCGAGCAGCGCGGCTCACCGACTGCAGGTCAAACTCGACGACGCGCAGCACGTCTGCCGCCTCGACGGGCTGCGGCGCCTCGCCCGCCGCCCCGTCGTGCGCCCAGATGCCCTCCTCCTCCTCGACAAGCGGCTCCACCAGCACCACGCCGCCTCGGACCTCGGCGACGAGGCCGAGGCGCAGGCGCCCGCCCCGCGCTGGGGCCTCCCGCCACTCTATGACGTCCCAGGCATCGACGGGGGGCGCGGACGCGCCTGCACCGCCGCCGTCGGCCCCCGCCGCCGCCGCTGCTGCTGCTATTGGGGGGAGGCGCCCCGGGGCGCAGCGGCGGGGCGCGCGATTGCCGTGCCGCTCCGGCGCGGCGGGCGCTCGCCGCGCCGGGGGCCCGCCGGGCGGCCGCTGCTGCTGCTGCCGCTGCTCCTGCCGGTAGAGCTTGCCACTGCGCGCCGCTGAGAGCATGAGGAGCGCGAGAAGGCTCGACGAGCAGGGAGTGGGTTTGGGTGCTTGGTGTGAGTGTTTTTGTGGGGTTATCACCACCCGGCTGGTTTCCTGCACACACGCAAAATTCATATAAACGCAACGCGCCGAGAACCCCCTCTGTTAGCGCGGCCCCCAGATCAGCAGAAGCCAGCAGGTGCCCGCGGCTCACTCACGACCACAGGCAGCATGCAGCGCGTGGCGCAGGGAGCCTGGAGGGCGCTGGCAACCGCGCGGCAGCAGCAAGCAGGTGCGCGGTGCGAGCGTCAGCGGCCCGGGCCGGCCGCTGCGCCGCGCTGCGCCGCTGCAGTCGCGCCTGCCCTCGCCCGCCCCCCGCCGCGCCGCCGCGCCCCCCGCCTGCGCCTCCCAACACGCCCCCACCCGCCCCTCCCGCGCGCAGCGGCCGCGGCGGGCTGGCAGCGGCGCGGCTTTGCCATCGGCACCGACACCAGCCCCGACACGCACGAGGACTTCAAGCCCAAGTACAAGGCGGAGCCCGCCTCGGACGTGGACGACCAGATCAAAAAGGACATCGCCGGCAGCAAGGTCTTCATCTACATGAAGGCGCGCGGGGGGAGGGGCTTTGGGGGGGAGGTCTGGTGCCAGCGCCTTGGCAGCTGCTCCCGCCATAGGCGGGGGGTCGGGCCACGTCTCCGCCGCCGCCTCTGGCACGCACACAGCTCCCGACACCGCGCCGTGCGCCGCACCCCCGCAGGGCACGCCCGACGCCCCCATGTGCGGCTTCAGCAACATGGCGTGCCGCATCCTGGACGCGTATGGTGAGCGGGGGGACCAGCCGGCGCCTCGGCCGCAGCTGCGAGGCCGCCGCGCAGCGGGGCACCTCGCCCTTGTGCGGAGCAGGCGGCAGGCCTGGGCGCACCACACAGCGGCGCGGCTGTGACGCCGCAGCTGGCGGCTCAGCCCTGCTGGGCCGAAAGCGCTGACCGCGACGGCGGCGCCGGGCCGGCCCAACCCCACCCAACCCCTCCACCCCGCCCCCTCCCCCCCAGGCCTCAAGTATGGGTCCAGCAACGTCCTGGCCGATGCTGGCATCCGCGAGGGCATCAAAAAGTTCACCGAATGGCCCACCATCCCGCAGGTGCGCGCGCAAGCGCGCACGCATGTGTGCGCATGCTTGCAGCGGCCGCAGCGCTTGCCGCAACCGGTGTGGCGCGGTGCAGCAGCGCACGCCTGCTGCTAAGGCGTCCGCACCCACGTCACCCGTTTTGCTGTCCAAGCCACACAGCTGCAGGCTCTTTATGCTCACACTCACGCACGCATGCACGCACGCACACACTTAACGCTCACACGCACACGCAACGCAAACGCAACACGCCCAGGTGTTTGTCAACGGGGAGTTCATCGGCGGCTCCGACGTGCTGATGGAGATGCACAACTCGGGGGAGATGGCCAAGCTGGTGGAGACGCTGGGGGACGGCGCAAAGGCGCCCGCAAAGTGATCCGGGGCGGCGGCGCGCGCCCCTGGCGGGCGGGCGAGCCTTGTCGCGTCGCGGGGCGGCGGCGCGCGGCGGCGGACGGCGGCGGGCGCGTCGCTCAGCAGCGATTACTGCGGTTTGGGTTTGAGCATTTTTCTCTACGTATTCCAGTAACCGGAGCCTGTGACGGCACCTGACGGCGGGGCTCGAGCGGGGCGCTGTGTGGCGGAACTTGAAGAAGTGCGCCAGCAAGCAGCAGCAGCGCTGGCAACCGAGGGCGCGCGCAGCAGCAGGTGCACAGCACCGCGCGGCAGCTGGAGCAGCGGCTGTCGGATACATTTGGGATCGACTTCAGAACAGTCGTATCACAAACCGTTCATTGGCTCGCATCCGATTACGGCTCGCCCACGCGGGGGCCCGCGTCAACGCGAGGCGCGTCGCACGCCGCTCCGACGTGTTCGGCAGATAGCACGAACGACGCAGGCATCTTCAAACGCCCTAGCAGCCCGCAGCCCCACCTGCGGCGCCGGTCAAACCCGGCAGTCAACCGCGACCGCCGGGCAGCAGGCGCGCCGCCGCCGCCGCCGCATTCAGCACCGCCACGGCGATATGAGCAGCCGGGCGCGCAGCGTCTACGAGCTGCTGCAGGCCCGGGCCGCCGAGCCCGGCGTGGCGCGCCTGCTTGGCCAGCTCGACGCCCTCAGCGCGCGCTGCGGCCTCGCGGGCTGCGCAGCCGCCGCCGCCTCCGCCGCCTCCAGCGGCAGCGAGGCCGCGCCGTCCCTCCCCTCCCCGCCGCTGCCATCGCCGCGGCGGACGCGCCAGCAACCGCCGGGCGCGGACGGCGGCGGCTGGGCGCACGCGGCGACGCTGCCGGGCGCGGGCGCGCCGCTGCCGTGCTTTGCGTGGGCGCCGACCAGCGAGCATGCAGAGCTCCAGGCGGCCGCCGAGGCAGCTTGCGCCGCGTTCACCGCCCCCACCGCTCGTGACTCGTGGCGCAGCTGGGCCATGCGGCCGGCCAGCGTTGCACGCGTGCTGGACCTTTCATGGTGGGCGGTGGCGGCGCTGTTCCAGCCGCGCGCCGAGGGGGCCAAGGCGCTGCGCGCGCGCGTCGTGCGGGCCATGACGCGCCATTACGTATGCTCGCTCTCCGGGCTTATGGGCCGGCGGGGCGCGGCGGCGGACTCATACCTCCGGCTGTGGGCGGCGGCCACCGCGGCCGCGGCGCGCGCGCTGCTGGCGGCCGCATTCCCCGCCAGCGCGGCCGCCGGCCAGCTCGGGCCCGCGCTTGAGGCGCAGCTGCGGCGCCAGCTGAGGCTGTGGATCACCGGCCCGCTCCCGGGTGAGCGCGGGGGCGGGGTTGACCCCGCCGGTGCCGGCGCGGCGGCGGGCGCGCTAGCGCAGCAGGAGAGCGGCGGCGGCGGCGGCATCGACGCCGGCGTGGGGGGCGTAACCGGTGACGGCGGCGATGCGGCCCTGCGGCTTATGAGGCCCCTGTGCGTGTTGCCAGAGGCAGCGCGGTGCGGCGATGACGCCGGCGGCGGCAGCGTTTGCAGCGGGGCGGGGGGCGACGGCGCCGTTGACCTGCCGGCTCCCAACCTGCGCACCGCGGCGGCGGCCCTGCGGCGCGCGGCGGCAGAGGTGGCGCGCGCAGAGAGCGTGCGCTTCGCGCGCTGCCAGCCGAGCCCCCTGATGGCGCGCGCCCTCGAGGCGGCGCACCTGCCGGCGCAGCAGCTGCGCGCGGGGCGGCGCAAGCTCGACCAGTCCGTGCTGCCGGCGATGCGCAGCGACGGCGACGGCCTGGGGCCACTGGCGGTGCCCATCGGGGCCGGCGATCACACCGCCGCGTCCGCTGGAGCAGCAGCGGGCGAGGGGGGTGCGGCCGGCGCCGGCACCGTGCGCAAAGCGGCGCGCTGCACTGCGGCGGCAGAGCGGTGCCACGCCGCGGCGCGCTCCGCCGCCGGAGCTTACGCCTCGCGGCGCGCGGCGCTGCGGCTGGAGGTGCTGCGCGCCCGCCGGTCCGCGCAGCGGCGGCGGGACGAGATCTCGCGGGAGTCGGCGGCCGCCGCGGCGCTGCGTCCGGAGCAGCGGCGGGCGCTCGGCAGCGGGCTCGCGGGTCTGACCGGCGCCCAGGGGCGCGCGGCGTCCGGACCGCCCGTGGCGCAGACCGACGCGGAGTGCAAGGCGCTGCGGGTGCGGGCGCACCTGGAGTGGCGCGCCCTGGACTGGCGGTGCGAGCACGAGTTCAGGCCCCGGGGCCGCAGCCTCGACATGGCCGCCGCGCTCGCGGCGGGCTCCGCCGCGCGGGGGCGGGCCGGCTGGCCCGCCGCCAGCGGGGCGGCCGCGCCGCTACAGCTGCGTGCGTGGCAGCCCGGCAGCGGTGGCGGCGGCGGACGGGGCAGCGGCGGTGGCGGCAATCGCGACACGGCGCGAGTGCGGACCATGAAGGCGGCTCGGCGCGTGGTGGAGGGGCTCGCTCGCGACCGCGCAGAGCGGGGTGCAGGCTAGGTTGCAGCGCTGGCCCGAGGGACTGGTGACACTTCATCAGTGGCGAATGGAGCGCCCTGCTGCCCTGCTGCTTGGTCTTCAGTCCATGCCGCCGCCTGCGTTCAATGAACCCGGACTACCTTTGCTGCTTGCCGCGCGCTGCGCACTGAGCTTCGCAACTGCAAAATGAGCCCGCAACGCAATCAAAGGCTGGAGGGAACAGCCGGGCAGGGCACTGGTGTAGCAGCCCCAGCCAGCTAGCGCTCAGGGCTGGCGCCCGTCCTGCCAGGCGCTGCCCATTTCGTGCAGCTCGAGGCGCGCGCGCGCCTCGCCGCCAAACGCAACCAGCCGCAGCTCCGCGCCGCCGCCGGCCTCGCCGCCGCCGCCGCCTTGCCTCGAAGCTTGCACGCCCCCCGCGCCCTCAGTGCCAGTGGCTGCTACGGGCGGCGGGGCGGAGCCGGCCAGAGGGGGGAACAGGTAGACCCGAGTGGCGAGGGCCTGGCCCGTCGAGGTGAACACCTCGAGCACGCTGCCGTCCAAAAACACGCGCGCGCCGAGCGCCGCGCCCGGCGCCACGCCGGACAGCGCGCCCCCCAGCGCGCGCACGCCTGCGGGGACGCCCGCGCCCGCGCCCCGCGCCGCGTACGCGGCCGCCAGCTGCCCGGCCGGCCCCAGCAGCGCGTCCAGCCGGCAGCTGCCGAAATCGTACGCGAGCAGCGCGCCCTGCTGCTGCCAGCACGCGCCCGCCGCGCCGCCGCCGCCGCCGCCACCAGCCTCGGGCCGGCCGGCGGGCCTGGCGGCGTCCTGCTGTGAGGCATAACGCGGCGCGGCCGGGGGGCCGGCGATCAGCAGCGCCGCGGCGCGGCAGGCGGCGGCCGCGGGCTCGAGGGCGAGGGAGAGCTCAAAATGGCAGAGGCGCGGCGGCGGGCGGCCCTCGGCGTCGGCGACGGCCCTGCGCGCATTTTGTGGGGAGGCATGAATTCGGTTGGACTGCTGGGCTTTGGGCAACACTGTGGCCCCTGCTGGCTGCTTTGGGATGGGCGAGGCTGCCGTGTGCCCGCAGCCAATGAAAGCCCGCCGCCTGAACCCCGCTGCGCCGGCCTGCCAGCGCACCTCGGCTCGCCCGGCGCGACGGCCGCGCCGTCGGCGCCGGCGCGCCACCCGCGCCCCGTCCTGAGCTTTGCCAGCTCGGGCAGGGGGTCGCTTCTGAGGTGGTAGCAGGGCGAGTCCCCGGCCCCGCGGCCCAGCGAAAGGACGCGCGGCAGCGAGATGCAGCCGGCGTAGCCCGGGCCGGGCGGCGCAAAGCCGGCGGGTGACGGCGCGGGCGTGTCGCCCGCCTCGGCGGCGCGGGAGGCGGCCGCGGGCGGCTCGGCAGCTGTGGCGGCGGCGGCGCGGGAGGCGGCCGTGGGCGGCGCGGCGGTGTCTGGCGGAATGTCCGGGCTGTGCAGCTCGCTGAGCCAGCCCCACAGCAGGGTGCGCCCCTGCGGGCGGACGGGCGTCGGTTGTGTCCAGTTTGCTGCATGCGCCTGGCGTAGGCACATGGGCAGGGGAGATCAGTCATCAGGCCTGCAAGTCGGGCTTGCGCTGGCCGCGCACTGTACTGCGACCTCTGTCACGCACTGCCCCCGTGGCCACACACATACAGCAGGGCTTGCCTGCTGATCAACCAGGGTTTGGGGTGCGTACAGCAGGTCTCCAAGGTCAAGGGGGAAGGGGCCGCCAGCGGGGCCGCCACTTTCTGCGGCACCACCGCCGCCGCTGCCGCCGCTGCCGGTGCCGCTGCCTCCAGAGCCTTCAGCTTCTGCTGTGCTGGCGCCGCCGCCATCCCCTCGGCTGCCACTGCACGGCGGGCCGCCCGCTGCCAGGGGTGGCTCCCAGAACGCAAACCGGCCCTCGGCGTAGCGGCCTAGCCACCCGAGCGCGGGGCTGCGGCCCACCGACGCAGAGAAAAGGTGCGTCGGCGCCGCCACGCCCTGCGCCGTTGTGTCTGGGCAGTCGCCGTGCGGCGGCAGCGGCGCGACGAGCGGGCACTCCCAGACGGCGCCCTCGGCGGCGCTGCGTGCGCGGCAAAGGGGCTCGGGCTCGAGCCGCCACCCCCCACCGCCGCCGCCGCCGCCGCCGCCGTCGCCGTCTGCCAGCAGCTGCTCGCTGCTGTAAACGAGTGCGAGGCCGCGCGCCTCTGCGCTGGGGCGGCCGTCGGCGCGCGGCGCGGGGTCGGTGCCGCAGCCCAGCGCGACGCGCCAGCGGCGCCCCGGGGTGCTCACGGGGACGTGCGCACCTGCCGCGGCCGCGGAGCCGCCACTTTCGCTGCCGCCACTGCCGACGTCGAGGACGGATGGGTCCCTCCAGCAGTTGACCGGCAGCCCGGGGGGCGGCGCGTCGAGCCAGGGCGCGGGGCGCTTGACCCACTCTCGCAGGTCGGGGTCGTCTGGTGCGTGGGGGGCAGCAGTTCTTGTTTTTCGCGTGCGTTTGCAGCAGCTGTCGGCGGCGCAACCAATTTGTTGCAATGCGCAGCAGGCGGGGCGTGCGGCACGCGAGCCGCACCGGCACCGACAGCGAATGCCCGCCGCCGCTCGCGGCGGGTTCCAAAAGCGGCCAACGGCTGCGCGCGCGCACCCGGGTCAGCGGCAACCGCCGCCAGCTGGCGCTCCACGCAGAGGCGGGTGACTGCAAAGCTGTTGGGGGCCAGGTCGGGCGCGCGCGCGCGGCGCACGACGCCGGTGTATAGGATGGTGGGGGTGGCGCCGTCGTCGCCGAGGGTGGTGCAGCCTGGGCGAGGGGGCGAGGGGCGAAAGGCGTTTGGCCCCGCGCGTGCGTGTTTGAGGCGTGCGGCTGCAGGTCGGTGGCGCGTTGCGGCGCCGCGCGCGCGGGCTGTGAGTTTGCTTCGCGGGGAGAGCGCTCGCCAACGCCGGCTGCTGTCCGCACCGGAGCCCTCGGCCCCTCGTCCCGCGCGCGCGCCCGGCGCGGCGCACCCGAGAAGCAGCCGTCGGCGTCGGGCGCGCCGCTGGGCCCGGGGCGCAGCGCGGGCGGCAGGCGGCGCCAGGTCGCGAGGTCGCGGGAAGAGACGTGGCCCCAGGACAGGCCCCACGTCCAGCTCGCGGCTGGCGGCTCCAGGCTCTGATAGAACAGGTGGTAGCGGCCGCGCCAGAAAAAGGGGCCGTTGGGGTCGTTCACCCAGCCGGCGGGGGGCGCGACGTGGAAGCGAGGGCGGCCGAGCGGCGGCGCCGCGTCGGCGTCGGCGTCGGCGTCGGCGTCGGCGTCGGGTGGCGGCGCGGCCGAGGCCGGCGGCGGCGGCGGCGGCATCGCGCTCGGGGGGCCCGGAGTGTGAGAGGGGAATAAGTGCTCTGCGCTCATCGACTGCCCTCCAATCGGCGGCGCCCAAAACTCCAAACCGACACGGCGGAGGCGGCACCGGCTCTCACCCGACGACGCGCCGCCGCCTGGATGCAACCGCTTCCCCTCCAGTCCCCCGCTTAAACTCCAACCTCCAACCTTCAACCATACGGATTACCGTATTTGTGCAGCGCTCGGGTCTCGTCGGTCGTCAGATCTGCTGCAAGCCCGCCGAAGCGCGCGGCCCTCGATTCCAAGGACGATAGCCACCGTCTGCGCGACCTCCTGGGGCGCTCAGCGGGGTTGCAGCGAGTCGCGCGGCGGTGAGCGAGGGGCAAACCGAAGTCGCGGTGCCCGCAGGGCGTAGCCAATTCCTTTGCAGCGGCCGCTGAAGGTCCTGGGGATCGTCAGGATCACTTTGCCAAGGGCGCGAGCGGGCCTGGCCCGGCTGCTGCCGCCGGCGCGGGGGGCGGACGGCGCGGCGGCGGCGTCGCGCGCGCTGCCGCGCTCCGGAGCAGCCCGCGAGCGCCTAAAAGCCGGCCCGTGGCCCCGCCCGCCTCCGCACCCCGCAGGCCGCAAGGGGCGCGCAGCCCGGAAATCGGCGCCGCGGCGGGCCGCGGCACGGCGCCGCGGCGCGCAGCACCGCGATGGCGCGGCCCGGGGAGGAGGACGCCGCTGCCGGCGGCGGCGGCGGCGGCATGTCTTACTACGCAGCCCTAAACGTGCCGCGCGATGCGACGACTGACGAGATCAAGGTGCGGGCTATTTGCAAAGGCGCTTTGCGGCAGCGGGGCCAAACCGACCTGCGCGGCAGCAGGCGCGCTGCTGCGCGTCCGAGCCGCCAGCCCGCAAGTTGCCAGCGCTCCCCCTTCCTGAGCTCCCTGCTGCAAAACCTCCGCCCCCTGCCGCCGCAACCGCAACCGCAGCGCGCGTATCGCCAGCTCGCGGCCGTGTTCCACCCGGACAAGCACGCGGACGACGAGCTGAGGGCGCAGGCGCAGGAGGCGTTCGCGCGGCTGCAGGTGCGGGGGTGCGCGCGCGCATGCTGGCCAGAGGCGCGCCGGCGACCGGGGCCGCCCTGCAGGTGCTTGCAGTGCCACAGGCCCCGGCCCCTCCTGCTTCCACTCCAAACCCCAAAAACACCCCCCGAAACCGCCCAGAAAAGAACCGCCGAGCCCACCTCGAGGGGTCGGTGTAGAGCAGGCCCAACTCCCTGCCGTCCAGCGGCCCCACCGCATCCGCCGCGCCG
>BDRX01000026.1:64037-97259 GCA_003203535.1 Raphidocelis subcapitata
TCCCCCAAACAACACCCCCCTCCCCCAAACAACACCCCCCGCCCCCGTTACCCCCAACCCCAGGAGGCGTACGAGGTGCTGTCAGACCCGGAGCGGCGGGACGTCTACGACGCCTACGGCCGCGAGGGGCTGACCGCGGGCTTCGAGTTGGGCACCAAGCTGCAGTCGACGGAGGAGCGCCGCGCCGCGTGGGCGGCGTTTCTGGAGGACCGGGAGCGCAAGCGGCAGGACGCGCTGACAAACCACCGGGGGCACTACCTGTGCCGGCTGGACGCGAGCGCGCTCGCGCACGGGCGGGCGCGCGTGCCGGGGGTGCGGATGATCATGGCGTCCAACGCGGTGGACATCCCGCTCGACCTGTCCGGCGGCGGCGACGGCGGCGTGCTCACGCTGCAGGGCCAGGCGCTGCTGCGCACGCACCCGCGGCTGGTGGGGTCGATGCTCGGCGGCGGCGCGGTGGTCGCGGGGTACCGGCGGCAGCTCGGGGACGCCAACAGCATCGACGGCAGCGTGCAGCTGGGCCTCAACTCGCTGGCCAGCCTCACGAGCACGCGGCAGATCGATCACTACACGCAGGCCGCGCTGGCGGCGACGTACAGCTGGGATCAGGGGCTCGGCCTGCAGGTGGTCTCCACGCGCCAGATCTGGCGCGCGACCAGCGGCGAGTTCCGCTGGGTCGTCGGCCCCGCGCCCGGCGGCGTGTCGCTGGCGCTCGCGCACCGCGGCGCGGGGTGGGGCGGCACGGGGCGCGTGGAGCTGGCCGGCGGCGGCGCGAGCCTGCAGCTGCGGCTCAGCTGGGACGCGACAGCGGCCACGCAGCTGCGCGGCGTGCTGCGGCTGACGGTGCTGGGGCCAGACCTGGAGGTGGGCGCGGAGCACCGCTTCAACTCCATCACCGCGGCATACGTGGGCACGCAGGTCGGGCTGCGCAGCGGCGTGGCGCTCAAGCTGCGCTGCCGCCGCAGCAAGCAGACGTTTGAGTTCCCGGTTCTTCTGTCTGCCGACGCGCGCGAGTGGCAGCTGTTCGCGGCGAGCGCGCTGCTGCCGCCGCTGCTGAGCCTTGTGGCGCAGCGCTTCGTGGTGCGCCCCGTCGTGCGGTGGCGCAGGGCGGCGGCGGCGCGCGCGGCGCGGCGGGAGCACGCCGAGGCGCTGCGCGCGGAGCACCGCAAGGCGGCGCGCGAGGCGGCGCTGTTGCTGCCCGTCGCGAAGCGGCGCGCCGCGGCCGAGGCGGCGGCGGGGGGGCTGCTCATCCTGGAGGCGGCCTACGGCGATCTGGGCGCGTGGCGCGAGGCGCTCGCGGCCGGCGACGGCGGCGGCGGCGGCAGCGGTGGATGCGCGGCGGCGGCGGCGCTCTGGCCGCCGCCCGCGGCGGCGGGGGAGCAGCAGCAGCAGGGACAGGAGCAGCAGCAGGCAGAGGGGCAGCAGCGGCAGCAGCAGCAGCAGCAGCCAGGCAGCAGCGGGGACGGCGGCGGCGGCGGCGGCGGCGAAGAGGAAGACCTGCCGCCGGCGTGGCTGGACGTGACCGCGGCGCTGCAGTACCTGGTCAGCAGCGGCGCCCTCGAGCTCCACGCGGGCGTGTCAAAGCGCGGGCTCATGGGGTTTGCAGACATAGCGCCGGAGGGCGCGGAGCGGCGGCTGCGCGTGGGCTTTTGCCACAACGGCGCGCTGTTTGAAAAGGAGGTGGGAGACACGGACATGCTGCGCCTGCCGGCCGCGGGCCAGCCCGTGCGCGACCCCGCGACGGCCGAGCGGCTGCAGGCGCGGCTGCGCGCGGTGGCGGCCGCGGCTACGGCTGCGGCTGCGGCTGCGGCTGCGGCTGCGGCGGGCGGCGGCGGAGGCGGAGGCGACAGCAGCGGCGGCCGGGGCGGCAGCAGAGGCGGCAACGGCGCGCGCCGGGCCGGGCGCTGATCGGTGTTGCCGTTGGGCTGTGTCTGTCGCTTTCGCCCCCGTTCCGCCGCTGCTGCTGTAACGGTGCGCGCTGCGCCAGCCATCTCCTGCAGGGCGCAAGCCACGATCGCCGCAGCATTAAGGGCAGGGCGCTCCACCGTCCGGGAGTTGCATGGACGGGCGCGTGCCTGGCGTGTGCGGCGGCGGCGGTGCCTGCTGACCTGCCGCCGGCCGCGCGCTCTTCTGCCGTGCCGCGCGCACCACCGGCCAAGCTCGATCACCCAGCACCCGAATTCTTTGCCCTCGCGACTAGTCCCAGCAGCCTGCCAAGATGTTCCCTGGAGCGCCGGGTGGCGGGCCCTTTGACTTCTCGGCCCTTCAGGCGGCCCTGTCGGTGCGTCTTGAGGAGTCGTGCCCCCCTCACGGGCGGCCGGGGCTGCCCGGGGCGCGCGCGGGACGGCCGGGCTGTGGGAACGGTGGCCCCCACACACACCCCAGCCGCGCACGGCCCCCGCGCGTCTGGCGATGCCGTGGCAGGGCGCGGCCGTTTGCACGGACCGAAAGAGAGCCCCGCGCGCGGGCCTGGCCCTCATCGGCGGCGCCGTGCGCTGCATGGGTGCAGAGCAGCGCGGCAGGTGCCGGGCCCGGCGCCCGCCGCCGGCAGCTGGCGGCGGCCCCTCACCTCCGAGGGGCGCCGGCCCGATCCCCGCCGCCGCCACGGCCGCCGGCCGCCGCGGCGGCGGCGCCGCCGAGGGCCGCGCGCGTCGTCGGCCCGCGCGTTCCGCCGGCCCGCGCGCACACACGCGTGCAGCGACGCGCGCCGACCTTCCCCCGCCCCCGCCGCGCCCCCCCTCCCTTGCCGCCCCGCAGGACCCGAAGATAAAGGAGATGGCGGAGCGCATCGCCTCCGACGAGTCCTTCAAGGGCCTGACCGAGCAGCTGCAGCAGAGCATGGCCGGGCTCGTCGGCGAGGGCGGCCCCGCGGCCGCCGCCGCCGCGGCGCCCCCGGTCATGCCCGACCCCTCCCAGTTTGACCCCAGCAAGTACATGCAGGCTATGAGCGGCATGTTCTCCAACCCGGCGTTCATGCAGATGGCGGAGCAGCTGGGGCAGGCCATCATCTCGGTGGGCGGGCGTTGTATTTGAGGGGGGGTGGGCTTTTGTTCGAGGGGGGGGGGGCGGGGGGGTGGGGTGGGGGTGGGGGGCACAAGGGGGGGCGTGCGCCGGCCAGGCCGCAAAGCGCGGGGCGCCGCCGCCGGTCTTTCGGCTGTGCAGCTGCAGCCGGCGGCCGGCGGGCTGCAGGGCATGGGCGGCGGCGGCAGCGGCCTGAGGACTAGCGGCCCAGTTGAGCTGTTGAGCGCACGCGCAGGCGGCGGCGCGCAGGAGACCCGCACGCCCCGTCACCACCTGAACCCCCTCTTCCCCCACTTACCCTCCCCCCCCACCCCAGAGCGACCCCAACATGAGCAAGATGATGACCGCCATGCAGGACCCCGAGTACAAGAACAAGGTGGAGTCGGCCATGAAGAGCCTCAAGGACGACCCGGACATGGGGGGCATCTTCGAGGAGCTGGAGAAGGCGGGGCCCGCGGCGATGATGAAGTGAGGGGGGGCTTGTTTTGGGGGGGGAGGGTTTGGGGTGTGTTGGGTGTGTTGGCGGGGGTGAAGCAAGGCGCGCGTGTGTATTGGCTTTGGAGGCCTTGGGAGGCCTTGGGAGGCTTTGGAGGCCTTTTTCAATTGCATGCTGAGGCTGCCTGCTGCAGCATCCCTCAACCGCCCCGCCCCCCAGCACTTAACCCCCCCAACCCCCCCCCACCCCCCCAAAAAAGGTACTGGAACGACCCCTCTGTGCTGTCCAAGCTGGGCAGCGCCATGGGGGACGTCTTCGACTTCGAGGCGCTGCTGCCCGGCGCCGCCGCCGGCGCGGGCGAGGAGGGCGAGGGCGAGGAGGAGGGGGAGGAGGTGCCCAACCTGCTCAGCGCCGCGAGCGAGGGTGGGTGTGGGCCGCGCGGCCGGCGGGACGCGCGCGGGGCGCGTTTGTTTTGGGGGTGCGGGGGCGGGGGTTGCGGGGGCGTGAGGGCGGGGGTGTTGCGGCAGGGTGGTTGAGTTGGGATGCCTGGGCAGTGGCGCCGGCAGCCGCGGCGGCGGCTGCGGCGGTCGGCAGTCAACCCCCAATCGGAAAACCTCAAATGAACCTCCCTCCCGCTAAAACACGCCCCTCCCAACCCCCCCCACAAAACCCCCCAGGCGACGCGTCCAAGCTGCGCGAGCTGATCGCCGAGGGCGCCAACGTGGACGAGCAGGACGAGGAGGGCCGCACCGCGCTGCACTTCGCCGCGGGCTACGGCGAGCTCGAGTGCGCGCGGCTGCTGGTGGACGCGGGCGCGTCGGTCGACCTGGTTGACCACAACAAGAACACCGCGCTGCACTACGCAGCGGGGTACGGCCAGGCGGACAGCGTCAAGCTGCTGCTGGACAGGTGCGGACGCGGCGGGACGGGAGGGGGGGGAGGGCGTTTGCTTGGGCGAGCGCGGGCGCGGGCGCCTTTTTGGTTGCGCGCTGGCGGTGCGCGCCAGCGTGCCGTGGCGAGTGCGCCGCTTTTGCCGAGTGTTGATGCGGGCTCCCGGCTCACTCGCCGCCCCGCGCCCCGCCCCGCCGTGCCCACCGCAGCGGCGCCGACAAGGCCGCCAAGAACGAGGACGAGAAGACCGCCCTCGAGGTGGCGCAGCTCAACGAGCACGCAGAGGTGGTGGCGCTGCTGGAGTGAGCGGCGCCCTGCCAGCCTGCGCCCGGGCGCCGCCGCAGCAGCCGGTGTTGCTGGGGGCGCCGGTTTTGGGGCGGCGCCGCCGGGGCGGCGCCGCCGGGGCGGCGCCGCTGCAGCGGGCGCCGCCGCAGCGGGCGCGCGCCGGTGCAGGTCGGCCCCACCCCCACGCCCGCAGCCTCGGCCGCGGCGGCTCTGAAGGCGCGCCCCCGCCTGCAGGCGGCGGCTGACCGTCGCCCCTGTCCCTGCCCCTGTCAATTTAATTCCCCCGCGCGCGTGTGCCGCCGCACCCCCCCATGTTGCCTCCCGTCTGCCCCGCAGCCAGGCCATTAGCGCCGCCCTGCGGGGCCTGTAAAGCGTTTGCTGCTCCCCCGATTGAACACGCCAATGCACCGCCCAGATCAGCCTAGCCGGGAGGGAGTGGGGCTGCAGGCTGCTTAGGCGGGCAGGCAGCTGCCAAGCCAGGCGCTATGGGCTGCCAGAGAGCGCGCCTGCTGTCCCCCAAATTCACAGCACAGCCGCCCCCGCTGCAGCGCCGTCCCGCGCGCGCCCACTCAGCTGCCGCGCGCGCGCAGTCCGTCGCGTGCGCGCCCCAAGAGCCACGCTCGAGCGCAACCGGGTTACAGTCACAGCTTTGACCCCCCCAGCGCGATGTACGACACGACCACGCAAATGTCATCCAGCTTGCCCCCCGTGAACAGGAAGCCCGCGGCCACGGCCTGGTAGCTAAAGGGGGAGTGGTACTTGGGGTCAGTGGCGCGCATGCGCGCGTACCTGGCGGATTGTTTGGGGGGAAGAGGTGGCATGGTGTTTGGCAAACTCTTAAATGGGTTTGAGGCGTGGTGTCGTGTGATTGGTGGGGATGCAACGGGGGTTGCGGGGTTCTTGAAGGGAGGGGCCGGCTCAATCCATCCTGCGCCTGCGCCGGCCGGCCCCCCTCGAGTGCGCGCGTGCTGATCCCGCCGCCGCCCCTTTGCCTGCGCCCGGGCCCCTCCCTCCCTCCCTCCCTCCCTCCCTCCCCCCACCTGCACAGCGTGTGGGCGACCGCCTCGGGGCCGTCGCCCTGCGCCTTGCAGCGCGCCGCGATGGCCGCCGCCTCGTCGGCAAACACGTTGTCCCACAGCCCGTCCGTTCCGGTGATGATTACGTCACCCGGCCGCACCGCCAGCTCGAACCGCATCGCGCTCTGCGGGTGGTCGCTCGCGCCGCCGTCGGCGCTGCCGAGCTGGTAGGGGAAGTTGAAGTTGTGCTGCTGCTGCGGCGACTGGAAGGCGGGCGCGCCGTCGCGCACGAGCACGAAGCCGCTGTCTCCGACGTTTGAGGCGCACAGCGTGCTGCCGTTGAGCGCGAGGATGCACACCGTGGAGGATCCCTGCACGTTGGTGCGGTAGTAGGCGCGCTCAAGAACGGCCTGCGGCGACAGCGGCGCGCCGGGCGCGGCGGCGGACATCGCCGCCTCGGCCTCCTCCTTTGCGTTCGACATCAGCAGCCGCGCGTACGCGCCCGCGTCGACGCCGATCTCGGCCCAGCCGCCGACGCCGTCGGCGACGCCGATGGCGTGCGGGGGGTCGGATATGAAAAAAGCGTCCTCGCCGCCGCGGTGGGCCTTGTCGGGGTGGGGCAGCATCGACGCTCCAGAGTGCAGCAGCACGGGCGCGGGGCCGCGGGCGGGGCCGGAGGGCGGCGCGTCGTCGCCCGACGCGCCCGCCGACGCGCCGGCGGCGCCGCCGCCGCTGCTGCTGCTGTCGGTGCTGCTGCTGCTGGCTGCGGGGCCGGCGGCGGCGGCGGCGCCGCCGCCGCTGCCGCTGCCCGCAAAGCCGTTGCCGCCGCTGCTTTGGTCACTGCTGCTGGTGCTGGTGCTGCTCTCCATGCCGCCCGCGCAATCAGCCGCGGCCTCCGTTGCGCTCCCTGGTGCAGCAGGCTCAACGCTGTCGCGGCCGCCGCTGCTGCTGGCTGCGCGGCCGGCGCCGTCCCCGCTGTCGGGCCCGGCGGTTGCGCTGCGCTCGAATGGCGAGCCCGCCGCCGCCGCCGCCGCCGCGGCCTGCTCGGGCGCCAGGCTGTGCGCGACCGCGTGCATTTTGCGCCGCAGCAGCGGGACGCCGAGCGCCGCGCCGCCGCCGCGCGCAAAGCGCTGGAGCTCGCGCGCCGCGGCGGCCACTCCGCCGCCTGGCGGCGCCAGCGCGTGCCGCGCCGGCGGCAACGCGCCGAGCGCAAGGCTGTGGATGGAGGCGGCCGCCGCGACGGTCCCGGGGGCGGCGTGGCAACCGCTTCTGTGCGGCCCGCCTGCCAAGAGGGGCCGCGCAAAGGGGCCCGCGGCCGCGGCGGGCTTGCCCACGCCCGAGCCCAGGCCGCGGGAGAGCGACATCCGCCACAGCGCCCACGACGACGCCACGCCGCGCATTCCGCCGCGGTCGCGGCGCGCGGCCTGGCGGGCGAGGGCTGTCGGTGCAGATCACACGCCGCGCGCAAAAATCAAAGCGCCAACGCACGTGAGAAGTGCTTCAATAGGAGTGTCTGACCGTGACTGACCGGACCACGCCCCGTTGTGTGCTGCTGCTGCTGCTGCTGCTGCTGCTGCTGCAGTGGTGCTGCTGCTGCAGTCCTGCAGTCTGCCTAGTCGCCGCACTGCGCACGGCTCTCGCACAGTGTCGGTTCTGGACGTCCGCCCACTGATCGAGGGCGTCGCATGTGTGCAGAGTGCGGTTACACCAGCACCCGTACGCGCGCGCACTGCCGGGGGAGGCTGCCTCGGCCAGATGGGCCGAGGCACGAGGGTTGACCGCCTCCCAGCCGACGCACCCGACGGATGGCGGCCTGTCAGTTGCTCGCCGTCCACCTGGGGAGAGGGGAGAGCGCAGGCGAATGGGGTTGGTGCACGCACGGCGCCACAATCTCCCGCATACGACGCCGCATGCGCAGCGGCACGCGCCGCCGAGCCCGCCCGCGGCGGCCCCAACCACCCACCACTCGAGCTCGCCCGATGTCTTGTCGACAAACGCGCCCCTCGCCCTCGGCCGGCCGTCCGGCCGCAGCTGCAGGTCCCACGCCCTGAACCCCCCCGCCAGCTCAAACACGCGGCCGTGCCCCGCGCCCCGCAGCGCCTCGGCCGCCGCCGCGCCGACGTCCCCGAGGCCGGCGGCGGCGGCGGCGGCCGCCGTCGGCGCGAGGCTGACAAACGTCTCCTTGCTGACAAAGCCCCCCTCCGGCGGGGGCCCGTCGTCCGCCGCGCCGGGGCCGACGACGACGACAGCCTTGGCCCCCGCCTTTTGGAGCTTGGCCGCGGCAGTCCGGAGGAAGTCCGGGTTGGGCGCCAGCCGGGGGTCCAGGCTGCTGCCGGCCGAGAGGACAAAGGGCGCGTGCTCCACGCCGCGCATTTTGATGCGCCCCCACTCCCAGTCGCGCGCGCTGCGCACGTCGAGCGCGACCGCCGCGCCGCGGCGCAGCGCGTCGGCGAGCTGCGACGGCGAATACGACCCCGCGCCCGCTGCTGATGCTGAGCCGGCGCCCGCGGCTCGCCCATCCGCGCCCGGCCCCGCCGCCGCCTCCCCTGCTGCCGCGCCGCTTGCCGCCGCCGCCGCCGCCGCCTCTGCTGCTGCCATGCCGTCTGGCCCCCCGCCGCCGCTGCCGCTACTGCTGCTGCCGCCGCTGCTTCCCGCGGGGGCGGCGGCGCCCTCCTCGTCCATGCTGAGGCTGCTTATGCTGTTGATGCTGATGCCGCCGCTGCCGCTGAGCGTGTCGGGATCCGCAGCCTCTGCCGGCCCCGACACCCACGCGTTCGCCGCCAAGCTGTCCCAATAGCTCGATAGCTCTCCGGAGAGCTCCGCCCTCTGCCGCGCCGCCGCCTGCGCGCGCTGCGACGCGTCCGCCTCGGCCTCGCGGGGCGGGGGGCGCGCGCGGCGGCGGCGGCGGCTGCGCCAGCGTTCGCGCTCGGCCAGGGCCTCTGCGCTGTCGTCGAGCCCCCGCATGTACTGTTGGCGTTTTTTTATGGGGGGGTGTAGTTTATTCTGCGGTTTGTTTGCTGTTTCCAACGGCCGGGAGACTAGAGGCAGCTGCCCCGATGTGCCGGCACCGCCTTCCCAACTCCCGAACCAAAACCAGGTGCGATTTGGAAATACAAACAATGCAATGCAGCAAGGCAAAACAGGAGCCAAGCTCGCCTGTTTAGCGAGCCGGATGTCCATGACCGACTGTTGCTCCCGCGCCAGGTCCCGTCCCGCCTCCAAAACCCTTTCCAGCGTCACCACCGGCGCCGCCGCGCCGCCGCCGGCGCCGGCGCCGGCGCCTCGCAGCAGCGCCGCCAGTGAAGCTGCGTGGCCGCCCTCCGGCTCCGGGGCCTCGGACTGCCCCCCGGACTGCCGCATCGCCTCCTGGACTGCCTCCCGGACTGCGTCGTCCGCGAGGCGGCTCATTACGGAGCCGAAAAAGTCAATCGGCTGCGCCGGGAAGGCGTCCAGCACGGCCCCGACCTGCGTTGCGGTCAGTTGAGTTTGCTGGCGCTTGGTCCACACGCCTGCATTCAAGCTGTGGCCAACTGGCTGTCTGCATTGTTGTGCCATGCTTTTGTGGCGCATGCTGCGCCCCTCCCTTTCGCCCCCCCCCTCCCCCCCACCTCGGCCGCTGTCAGGCTGGGTGAGAACAGCGCCCCCACCATGCCCGCCATCTCCCCCCGGTCCGGCTCAAAGTAAAACTGCGCGGGGCGGGGGGTGGGGGGCGCGGGGTGGGGGGCGGGGGGTGGGGGGGTGCGAGGCGTGTGTGCGGTGGGTTTGAGGTGCTTGGGCGCGGGGTGCGGGGTGCGGGCGCGTGTGTGGTGGGTTTGAGGCGCTTGGGCAACGGGTTTGTGTGCCAGTGCATTCGACTGCCACCGGCCTGGTTGAACCCCCCCTCGGCCCGCCATTGGCCCCCGCCCCAACCGCCCCTCCCCCCGCACCTTGTCCATCCGGCCCTCCCTGACAAGCGGGGCATAAAGGAGGCTCAGGTCGTTGGCTGCGGGGGGGGGGGGGAGTTGTTATCATTTTGCGGTTGTTTCATGGGGTTTGGCGGGCGAAGGTTTCGGTGTTGTGGGCCCCTCAAAGGTTTTGCACGCTAGGGGTTTATCAATGCACGAGGCACGCAGCAGGCAAGGCATTGAGGCAAACGGCTGAAAGGCTTTCAGGCCGGCGGCGGCCGCGCCGCACCCGTTACGAAGATCGGCACCCGCAGCGGCGACGCCTTGACCGCCGCCCACTCTGCCCCCGTGCTGACCAGGAGGGGGTCGTCGCACAGCGCCATCAGCGACCCCTGGAGGATCTGCGGGGGGGGGGGGGGCATCATGCCGATGATCGGTTTGCGGGGCGCTTGGGATCCGTCAAAGGGCTCGAGGGACCCTCGGGGGCTTTGGAACCACAGCCGGCGCGCGGCAAGCTTGGCTGCTGGTTGGTCAGGCGTGGCACCCCCCTGAGCCAAAGCACGGGCCCTGCTCAGCGCCGAGCCCCCTGGATCACCCAGCCAAAACAGGAGCGTTTGACCAAGAGGTGCAGAGGGCCGGGGCAGCTTCCCACCTGCGTGTTGACCGTGTTGCGGATGCCCTCCCACGTGCCCACTCCGGTGTCGAGGTCGGAGATGACAAGGCAGGTGCCCTCGCCCGTGGTGGCCGCGTGGCGCGCTGCGGCGTTGGGACGCGCGCGCGCGCGTGCGCGCGCGCGAGGGTGGGGGCTTGGACGGGGGGCGGGGCGGGCGCGCTCGGCGCCGCAAGCCCTATGCACGCGCGGTCCCCCGGCTGCGGGCCGTTCGCCCGCTGCTGCCCGCTGCAAACAAACGCGATGCCAGCCCCCCGCATCCGGCGCGCCGTTCCCACCCCCCCTGGCGGTACCGCTCACCCGCAAAGCTGTACCGCTCCCTCAGCCGCCTGCCCGGCTCCCCCGCCCACTCGTCTTCCAGCTCCCCCGCCGACAGCATCACCGGCGCCACGCCCATCCGCTTGAGGCAGAGCTCTAAAGAAAACGACTTGCCGGCGCCCTTGGGGCCCCATACGCCGAGCACCAGCGGCACCTGCCCTGGGATCGCGCCCGTTCCGGACAGGAGGTTGCGGGCGTAGTGCACGGCCACGCGGCTCAGCAGCCGCGGGGGCGGCTCGAGGCCGTCGGGCAGGTGCTGGCGGGGTTGGGGGTTGAGGGAAGGGAGCCGCTTCTCTCAGCTCGCCGTTTTTTTCGTTCCGCGAGGGGCGCGCAAAAGGAGGGGGTGGAGGTGCGCGGCGGCGGCCCGCGCTGCACTGCCCGGGCTGCGTCGGCCGCGGCCTCTCGCTTTCGCGCGCGCTCAGCCGCTCACCGCGAGGCGCGCGAGGCGGCTGCCAGTTCGGAAGCCCCCGGCCGCGACGTCGGCGTCGACGCCCAGCACGGCGCCTTTGAACAGCTCCTCGCTCACGCCGCTGGCCTGCGACGCGATAAAGTCGCGTACGTCCGCGCCGGCGGGCTCGCCGGGGGGGGCGTGGTGCAGCGCCACGCCGTCGGCGGCGCGCGCGGCGGGGCGGCGGGGGCGCCGCGGCGGCGGCGCGCCGGGCGCGCGCCCCGCTGCCGGGCCCGGCCGGCAGCTCGCATTGGCCGCGGGCCCGGTGAATCGCATTCGGGGCTCTATAACGCTTCCAACGCGCCCTTTTGGGGGGTCTCAGCGCCGCGGGATTGCGCGCAATTGTCGGGGAGCAGCGCTGATCAATCCGAGCCCGAGCCTATGCCCCTACCCAGATGTGGTTTCAGAGGTGGAAACACGTCATTGTGCCTGCACGCCCGCCAAACTCACCTGGCTGCCCCCGGGACCGGCGACTGCAGGGCTGCCTCGGCACGCGAAGCACGGGCAGCACGCATCAAACAGCCGGCCTGTTTATCGAATTCTGACACGCGTGAGGGTTGCAAAGCCGCGTCCGCAAGGCCCGAGCGGCCCCATGCGGTGCCACCAGTGGCGCGAAATTGAAGCACGCTTCAAAAGGGCGCTCTAGCGCGGCACCCCGAGGCCCGCAAGGCGCTTCAGCATGGCAACGGCGTCTTCCTACCCTCCCCAGAACCGCTCCGGGGCGGCGGAGCCCACCGCGCCGCCTGCGGCGGGCCTCAGCAGCGGCAGCACGACGCCAGCCGGCAGCAGCGGTGCCGGCGCGTCCGCGCCTGCCGGCGCGGCGCTGCTGCCGACGCAGGCGGTGGGCGCGGGCGCGCACAGCGCGGGCGAGAGCGGCGACGGCGGCAGCGGCGCAGAGGCCATGGATGTGGACTCCCCGCCGCCGGCGACGCAGGTGGTGCAGCAGGTGGCGCCGCCCCCCGCCGCCGCCGCCGCTGCGGCGCTGAAGGCCGCACACGGGGGCTCCCAGCCGGCGCCGTCCCCGCGCCGACTAAAGAGCGACGCGCGGCGGCCGCCGGACCAGCGCGCCCCGGCGCGGGCCCAGGCGACGCCCTCGCCGTCGCCGTCGCCGTCGCCTTCGCCGCCGGGGCCGCCTGCGCAGTGGGTGGAGACGCAGGTCGTCCTGCCCCTGCCCGCGACCCAGCCGGCCGCGCCCCCGCCGCCGCAGCCGCCGCAGCCGCCGCAGCCGGCCGCCAGCCCCGCGCCGCGCGCGCCGGCGCCTGCGCCTGCGCCCGCCGCGCGCGCGAGCGCCTCGGGGCAGCGCGGCGCCGACAGCGCGGCTACGACGAGCGAGGCCACCTCGCCGCTGCCGCCGCCGGGGGTCGAGGGGGAGCTTTTGGAGGCGTGGCACGAGGTCACCGCCATCCACGCTGGTGAGCCGCGGCAGCTGCCGCAGCACGCATTTCAAAACGCTTGCGGCGGGGCGGCGGGGCCCCCCTTGGCTGGGGCACGGTCGCAGGCCGGCGCCTCGCAGAGCTGGCCGCACGCCCTGGCGGCCCAAAGCCGCTCCCTGGGGGGTTTTCCAGCACGCGCCAACCCCAAACGCGGCCGACGCCGACACGCACGCACCCCCCCCCCCCGCGCGCCCCCGCAGGCCTCCACGACGCGGACTCGGCCCTGCTGGCCGCCATCTTCACATGCGACATGTCAGAGTGCGTCCGCGCCGCCGGCCACGACCCGCTGCGCATCCGCCGCGCCGCGGGCGGCGGCGGGGACGGCTTTGTGCAGCGGGTGACGTGCCTAGAGGCGCTCATGCTGCTGGCGCGGCGGCGGCTGGGGCTGGACCAGCCCAGCTTTGGCGGCGGCGGCGGCGGGGGCGCAGCGGAGGGCTTGGAGGGTGTGCCCGAGTCGAGCGAGCCTCTGGTGGGCGGCTGGGCGGCGTCCCGCTTTTTCTGCTGTGGGGCTGGGTAGCAGGGCGGGCCACCTGCCCCTCTTTCAAAGCGCCCCGCCTCTCGTGCTTGCCCCACTTGCCGACTCCTGAAAGCCCTGCATATGCACACACCACCACTCTCAAACACCCGACCCCCCTAAACCCCCCCCTCCCCCCAAAAAATGGCTTGTCCAGGACCGAGTCGTCGCCGGCGTCATCTCCTTCCCGGAAGAGGAGGAGCAGCCCTTCGAAAGCCTCCGCCGCGAGCCGCCCGGCGGCAGCCAGGCCACAGCGGGGGCGGCGCAAGGGGCGGCGGACGGCGGCGAGGGCGACGCGCTGCTCGAAATGCTGACGCAGCACGCGACGCAGCAGGGGCGGCGGCGGCGGCAGCGGCTCGCGCGGGCGCCGGAGACGGGGCCGCCGGCGGGGGCCGGGGCGGCGGGCGCGTCGGAAGGTGCCGAGCCGGCAGCCGAGGAGGGCATTGAGGCAGCTGCGGTGGGAGGCGGCGCAGAGCACGCGGCACAGCCGCAACCGCCTTCTCAGCCGCAACCGCCTTCTCAGCCGCAGCAGGAGCAGCCGCAGCCGCCTTCGCAGCAGACGCAGCCGCCTTCGCAGCTGCAGCAGCAGGAGCCGCAGCCACCTCCGCAGCAGCCGCCGCCACCGCCACCGCAGCAGCAGCAGCCACTTTCGCAGCAGCTGCCGCCGCCGCCGCCGCCACCGCCGCAGCCTCAGCACCAGCAGCAGCAGCAGCAGCAGCAGCAGCAGCAGCAGCTTGCCCCGGATCGCGGCATGCGGCCGGAGGGCGGGGAGGTGACCAGCAGCGAGGGCCAAATCGACGGCCCGGCGGGCCTCACTGGCAGCGCGCCGGCCACCGCCTCTCTGGCAGCAGCGTTCGGCACGCCCGCCGACGCCGCCGCGCCCGGCGCCGCGCCGCGCGCCGTGGCCGCGCCCGAGGCGCGCACGCCGGGCGGGCTGTGCAGCTGCAACAAGGGGCCCAAGCGCACGGCCACGGCCGGGTCAAAGCTGGTGGGCGGCCGGAGGGACCTTTTTGAGGGCGGCGAGGGCTCAGAGCACGCCGTCTCCCCGCTCACAGAGGCGAGCGCCGGCACCGGCGCCGGCGCCGGCCCCACTCAGGCGGTGCTTCCCCCCACCGCGGCGCTCCCGGCCTCGGCCTCGGCCGAGGCGGCCCCGCAGCCTGAGGCAGCAGAGGCCGAGGCGGAAGCGGCGGCGCAGGGCGGCCTCGGCATTGGGGCGATGACTCAGGCGCTGCTTATGGCAGACGAGCAGCTGCCATTAGAGGCCGGGGCAGCTGCCGCCGCGGCCGCTCCGCCGCCCGGCGGGGACGAGGAGGGGGGCCCCGCCCTGAACCTCGCCACGCAGCGCTCGCCGCCCGCCGCCGGCGGCGCCGCCGGCGGCGGGGCGGCGGCGCCGGGCTCCGCTCCAAGCTCTGGCACGCAGCTGCCGGAGGGGACCGGCACGCAGCCGCCAGGTGAGACGGAGCCGCCCACGGGCACGCAGCGGGGGTCGCTGCCGGACAGTTACCCCTTTGCCCAGGAGGAGGCGTTCATCCCCGCGGCCGGCGGCGCCGCCGGCAAGGCCGGCCCCATGCAGCCGCCGCAGCCGCGGCTGCTGCTGGGCAGCACGGGCGCCGGCGGCGCAAGCGGCACGGGCGGCGGCACGGGCCGCGGCGGGGCTGCGTCTGGCAGGCAGCTGCTCGCGGCCATGCTGGGCCTGCCGCCAGGGCACGAGCTTGCAGGCGCCAGCGGCAGCGGCGGGGGAGGCAGCGGCGGCGGGGCCGGCGGCGGCGGCCAAGACGCGGCAAAGGCGGTGGCGGCGGCTGCGGCTCCGGCAGCTGCGGCGCCGGCCGTGGCCGCCGACGACGCCGAGGGCGAGCCGGCGAGCCAAACGGTCGTGCCCTGCTCGCTTGCGGGGCGCGAGGAGCAGCAGCAGCAGCAGCAGCAGCAGCAGCAGCAGCAGCAGCAGCAGCAGCCGCACGAGACCCATCCGGCGTCGGAGCCGCCACAGCAGGCGCAGCAGCAGGAGCGGAGCGCGCCGCGGCTCGATTCGGCTGCGGACGCCGAGGCCGGAGGGGGCGAGAGGGATGGGGACGAGCTGGAGCTGGTGCTCAGCCCCACCGCCCCCCGCGCCGCCTCGCCGCCGCCGCCGCGCGGCCCCTCGCAGCCCGAGCCCGCCGCGACGGCCGCCGCCGCGACGACCGCGGCGGTCGGGGCGGCCGCGGCGCTGGCCGGCGCGCGCGCGGCGGGCGCCGTCGCGGGAGGCGCGGCGGGCGCGCGGGACGCCGTTTTTGTCGGGGTGGCGCCGTCGCAGCTAAACGGCACCCAAGACCCAGAGCTGCTGCCAGGCTGGGGCCGCGGCCAGCGGCAGCCGCAGCCGCAGCATGCTCGGCAGCGGGAGCGGCAGCAGCGGGAGGAGCCGCGGCAGAACCGGCAGGCGGGGGCCATGCCCCCGCCGAGGGCCGTGGCGCCCGCAAAGCCGGCCGCCGACGCAGCCGCCGCGCAGGCCGGCGCGTCCGGGGGAGGCAGCCGGCGCAAGCAGCGGGCGCTTCAGCAGCGGAGGGAGGCTCTGAAGAAGATAGCAGAGGCGGCGAACGACTCGAGGCAGAAAGCTCTGGAGCGGCGCGGGCAGGGGCAGGGGCAGGGGCAGGGGCAGGGGCAGCAGCTGCGGCGCGCCGGCAGCGGCGGCGGCGCCGGCACGGGCGCCAGCCGCTCGCCGTCGCCGCTGAGCCCGGCGCCCGCGCCGCGGGCGACCGCGAGCCCCGCCGCTGCAGCCGCGCCCGCGCACGCGCCCGCGCACGCGCACGCGCCCGCGCCGCGCTCGGCCTCCCCTCGCGGCAAGGCCAAGGGCCCTCGCCTGACCGTGGCGCAGGCGCAGGCCGTGCTGCGGGCGGCCGCGGCGTCGCCGAAGGCGGCGAGCCCCGCCAAGAGGGGCCCCCCGCCGCGCGGCGGCGATCCCTACGATTTCCGGGACAGCGGCGGCGGCAGCTTCCCGCCCGCCCCCGCCGCCGCGGGCCCCGGCTCGCCCGGCGGCTGGCCCGCCATGCCGGATTGGATGCGGTCTGGCAGCGGCGGCGGCGGCGGCGGCGCAGCCCCGGCTGCGGCGCCGCCCTCGCCAGGCGCGGCGCCGCGCCGGCACGCGGGCTGCGACGTGGCGGCGTTCCTCGCACAGCGGGGGCAGGCGTGCACGCAAGACAGCGGCGGGAGCTTTACGTTCGGCGCCCTCCCCGGCGCGGCGGCCGCGCCCACCGCGTCCCAGCTGTTTCCCGACGGCCCCGCGCGCGCCGCGGCCGCCGGCGCAGCGGCGGCGGCGCTCGCGGCCGCCGGCGCCGCGGCCGCGAGCGCGCTGGCCGCGGCGGCGGCGGAGAGCGACGACGAGACCGCCGCCGTCGCGACCCTGGGGCCGGAGAGCGACAGCCAGCCGCCCGTTTTCGCCCCCCGCCACAGCGCGCACAGCGGGCGGAGCCGGCGGCGCATCGACAGCAGCAGCGAGGAGGGGGATGATGCGGTGGAGGAGGACCGGCAGATGGGGGAGGCCCCGGGGCCGGGCTCGGGGGAGGGCCCGCGGGCGCGGCGGCCCCTCAGGCAACCCGCCAGGTGGGCGCGGGGGCGGCGCCGGTGTCTTGCAGGGCGTGGCCGGGCCGAGGCTGCTGCAGCTGGCGAGCCGTGCGCTGGTGTGGGCGCGGGCTTGCTTGCTCAGGCCGCTGGTTGCACACCACCAACACAAGCACACACCAAAACCCCCAAACCTCCCAAAACGTCCCATCCCCCCCAATCCTTAGGATGATGGCAGCCAGCCAGGGCTACGGCCTGGTGGCCGCTGCAGCTGCTGCTGTGGCGGCCGGCGGGCAGGAGGCCGCCGGTGGCAGCGAGGGCGAGCGGGAAGAGGAGGAGGAGGAAGAGGAGGGCGAGGAGGAGGAGGAGGGCGTGGCAGCCACAAGCGAGGAATACACAGAGGGAGAGGAGGAGCAGGGATCAGAGGAGGAGGAACACGAAGAAGAGGAAGGGGAGGAGGAGGAGGAAGGCGAGGGGGGAGATGGAGGGGCAGCACGCCGCCGCGGCGCCGCCGCGCTGGTTTCGCCGGATCTGAGGCGCCGCCTGCCGACGCCGCTCGCCGACCGCGCCCGCCGCGGCCCCGGCCGGCCGCCGAAGCGGCCGCGGCTCGAGGCGGCGGGCGCCGGCAGGTGCACGCGGCGGCGCGCGGCGGAGGAGGCGCTTCAGGTGCTGAGCGCGCTGACGGGGCGCGGCAGAGGCCGCGGCCGCGGCAGGGGTCGCGGCGGCGGCGGCGGCGGCGTTGGCGGCGGCGGCGGCGGCAGAGGCGCGGCTGCCAGCCAGCCGCCCAAGCTGGGCTGCTCCAAGTGCCGCTGGGCCTCCATTGGCTGCAAAACCTGCCGCGCGGCAGCCGGCGGCGGGGACAGCGAGAGCGACGGCGAGGACGCGGCTGGCGACGCCGACGCCGCGGGCGCGGCCGCGGGTGCGCCGTCGCCGCCGCGCGGCGCCTCGGGCCGTGCTGCGGCTGCCGCAGACGCCGACGCAGACCAGCAGCAGCAGCCCGGCCAGCGGCTGTTCGACTTCCTCCGGTCAAAGGTCAAACGCGCCCAGCGCGCCGGCGGCGGCGGCGGCCCGCTGTGCGGGCTGACCGTGCTGGTCACGGGCTTCAGCGGCGGCGCGGCGGAGAAAAACAAGGCGTGGCGGCAGGTGGAGCGCCTGGGCGCGCGGGTCGCTTACGACGTCGCGCCTCCGCCGCCGCCGCCGCCGCCAACGGCGGCGACGCCGACTCGGCGCGCCCAGCAGCAGCAGCCGCCCGGCCGCAGCCTGCGGCGTGCCAGCAGCGGCGGCGGGGGCGCAGCGGCGGCGGAGGCGGACGGGGAAGAGGCGGGGCGGATCGACCTGGCCGTCGCCGGCGCAGCGCACCACACGCCCAAATACATGCTGGCTGTCGCGCGCGGCATCCCCGTGCTTTCGGCGGACTGGCTGGCCGACTGCGCAGCTGCCGGGAAGCTGCTGGACCCGACCGCCCGCGCCGCGGCGCACGTGCTGCAGCCGGCGCGGCCGGAGCTGCGCGCGGCGCCGCTGCTGGCGGGGCTGAGGGCGCTGGTCGTGGGGCAAGACACGTTCATCGAAAACTTTGGACTGGTGCTGCGCCACGCGGGTGGGTTTGGGGTGCGCGCGCGCGCGCACGCGGGGGCATGTGCCTGAGTGCGCGTTGTTTGTGCGTGCGCCGCGCCTGCTGTGCCCCCCAGGCGCCGCCCAGCGTTCGCGACCCCTGCCCGCCGAGCCCCCTCGCGTCAACCCCAACGCCCGCGTCGGCCGCCCCTCCCGCAGCCCGAGCCCTTTGGCCCTCACCAACACACGCCGCCGCAGCCGACCCCCAACCTGTGCACCCTCCCCCCCAAACGCGCCAAAACACCACCGGGACAGGTGCCACCCTCCTGCCCGAGCTGGAGCGGCCCTCCCCCCTCGACCCCCGAGTCATGGAGGCTGCAGTGGACGCCGTCGTGTTTCAGGTGGACCTGTTTGGCTTTGCGAGGAGTTGACAATGAGTTGACCAAGTCAAAGTTTGACCAAAGGCATCGCTCGACCAAACTTACCGTTCGACCAAGGTCCAGATCTTGTTTGACCAAGGCGGACCCACTATCTCCAACCAACAACCCGACTCGGCGCAACCCGCCCCCACAGGACGCCCCCGAGGCGACCGGCAGCGCCGCCGGCAAGGCCGCCGGCCGCGGCGCGGCGGGCGCGGCCGGCGCCGCCGCCGGCGCGCCCCAAAACGCGGCGGCTCGGCGCCTCGACGAGGTCCGCCGCGCGGCGCGCGCTCTGAGGGTGCCCGTCCTGCCGCACCCCCAACTGCTGAACGCGCTCTTAGATGCGGAACTGCCCCCGGCGCTGGCCGCTGCCATCGCATCCGCCGCCTCGGTTGGCGCGGGCGCGGACGCGGGCGCGGGCGCGCCCGCCGCGCGCGCGTCGCCGGGCAAGCGGCGGAGGGCGGCGGCGGAGGGCGGCGGAGGGGCGTCTGCGGCGGCGGCGCCGGCGGGCGCGGCGGAGGGGCAGCCGGCGGCCAAGCGCGTGCGGCGGGTGGGCGCAGCCGGGGCCGGCGGCGAAGACGAGCGTGCAGGCGAGCAGCCGCAGCGCCAGCAGCAGCAGCAGCAGCGGCAGCAGCAGCAGCAGCAGCAGCAGCAGCGGCGGGGCCAGACGGCGTCGCCGCAACCCAAGGCGGGGCCGGCGCATCAGGGTGGCAACGAGGATGAGCAGCAGCGGCAGCAGCAGCACGCCCCTGGCACCCCCAGCGGCCGCGGCCCAGGCGTGCGCGCGACGCCGCCGCCCTCGCCGCTGCCGCCGGCGCTGCTGCAGGCACCGGAGGCCCCCGGCCTGCCGCGGCTCTCGTGGGAGGGCCCCCCGGTCCCGCCGCCCGACGGCGGCTCGCAGCAGCAGCACCGGACCTTTTTCGGCGCCCTCCGCCTCGAGCCGCCGGGTGCGGGCCAGCGCGGCAGCAACGGCGGCGGCAACGGGCGCGGCGCCAGGGCCGCGGCCGCGGTCGTGGTGCGCCCCGGAGATGCTTTGGTGCTGCAGCCGCTGCCGGGCGAGCCGCTGCCGCAGGTGCTGCGCGTCGCCGCGCTGTGGCAGGAGGTGCCGAGCGACGGCCGGCCGCGCATGTTTGCGCGGTGCGTGCGGTTCTACCGCCCCAGCGAGACAATTTTCCCGCTGCCGGGGCCGCAGCTCTTCGCGTCCCCCGAAACGCTGAGCCGCGTCCCGCTGGCCGGCGCAGTGCTCGGCGCGGCGCGCGTCCTCGACGGCCCGCCTCCGCCCGGCGCGGCGGCGGCGGCGGCGGCGGCCTCGGCTGGCGGCGCCGCCGCCGTCGACGCGGCCGCGGGGGGCGCGGTGGAGGTCGTGGAGGGGCGGCCGGTGGTCACGTTTTACTGCGCATTCCACTATGACCCGGAAGCGATGACGCTGCGCGCGGCCGCCGCGGCGCCCTGACTGAGGGCGACCCCGCCGGCCGCCGTGTGTGCAGCCGCCGCGGCGCCCTGAATGCGGCCGGCGCGCGGCCGCGTGCCTGCGCCGCGGCGAAAAGCGGCAGCGCGCCCCCTGGCGTGTGTGTCTGGCGTTTTGCAAGTGCTCTTTACCATTTCATGCATGCGGTTGGGTTTTGCGCTCGGGGCACAAGGCCTAAGGGCTTCTGTAAAAGGCATGGGACGGGGATGAAACTGCGAACGTTGGGCGACCAGCCAAAAAAGTCTCAGAAAAGACTCTGCCGCCAGCAAACACCACGCGCCGCTACTCTGGTGCAGGCCGAGGCTGCTGCTGCGGCGGGGACGTCGGCGCAGCCCCCGTCGCCCCTGCCGCGCCCTGCTGCGCGGCCTCGGGGGCTTGCGCGGACGCCTGCCTGTCCGCCGACAGCTGGGCCACTTGATGCCGCAGCAGCGCCGCCTGGCGGTGCAGCACCGCCTCTTGCGCGCGCAGCAGCCTGCGCGTGCGGAAGGGGAGGGGGAAACAGGGCGCATGTGAGGGCGGCGGCCGGCATGCGCTATATGCAAGGCTGGCAAGGCACAGGCACATGGACGCAGCGCAGCACAGCGCACCAAAGCATGCATGTCTGAGCCCTCAACCGTCTCACCTGGCCTCTGCGCGGCTGAGCCTCGCCTCGGCCTCCAGCAGCTCTGTCTCCCGTCCCAGCAGCGCGTTGTGGCGGCGCAGCGCGTCGAGGCCCTCGAAGCCGCGGGGAGGGGGCCGGTCGAGGCCCTGCTGCTGCTCTGCGTGCTGCTGCTGCGAATGCGCTGTGTTCTGTGTTGGCAGCGGCGGCGACGGCTGCTGCGCTGCGCTGTGCAGGCTGTGCGGCTGCTGCGGCGGTGGCTGCGCCCCGCTGCTGGAGAGATGCGACGGGGAAGCCGCCGCCAGCGAGCTGGGGGGCAGCCGCTGCAGGCCCGGCCAGACCGCCGGCCAGACTGCCGGGGGCAGTGCGAGCGGCGGCAGCGGGCTGCCCGGCGCCTGCGGCGTTGCGCCGCCGCCGCTGCCCGGCGCCGAGGCGTCCCGGGTGCGGGGGCTGGCGTGGTAGCGGGGCGAGAAGGAGGACGCGCGCCGCACCGCGCGCACGGGGCTGTTGGCGCCGCTGCCGCCGCAGCTGCAGCCGGCAGACGGCCCTAGCGGGCTCGCGCCGCTGCCCACGCTGCCGGGCGCTGTCAGGCCGTCCAAGCTCGGGGCGCGCGGCCGGGCGAGGGGGGAGCCCATGCCATCCAACAGCGGCGCAGCGCCGTGCACGGCCGGCGCGCTCAGCTGCCGCGCGCCGCTGCCGCTGCCCCCACCTATGCCAACCCCGCCGCCGCCGCCGCGCCGGTCGGGGGTGGGCGGCCGCTGGGCGCTGGCCGAGCACCAGCCAGCGCCGGCGCCGACCGCCGCAGCCAGCGGCGCGTCGCCGCCGCGCGCCATGCGCAGCGGGGTGAGCACGCTGGCGCCGGGCGGGCGGCCCGCGCCGCCTGGCGCACCCGCCGCGGCAGCGGCTGCGCCGCCGTCGGGGCTCCCGGCGCCCGCCCCGCCGCTGCCGCTCCTGGCCATGCCAGCAGAGCCGCTGTCGCTGCCAACGCCCCCGTCATCGCTGCCCCCGCGCTCGCCGCCGGCCCCCGCGCCCGCCGCCGCCCCGCCGTCTGCCCCCGCCGTCGCGGATGCGAGGGAGCGCAGCCGCGCCGCGATGCGGTCTCCGTGGGCGCGCAGGTGCTCATACTCGCCCTGCAGGCGGCGCCGCTGCTCGTGGAGATCCGTGATCTGCCCCTCCAGCTGCTGCTGCTGCTGCGTGTGGCGCGAGAGCACGCCCTGCATGCGGCGCAGCGAGGCGCGCATGGACGCGAGGCGGGACGCCGCCGCCTCGGTCTCCTCTGCGGTCGGCGGCTGCCGCTCCGCTCGCGGCTGCTGCTGCTGCTGCTGCTGCTGCTGCTGCTGCCCTTCCTGCTGCTCCCCGTCCTGCTGCTGCCCCGGAAGCGGCGCGTGCGCCGTCTCGCCGTTGCCCTCCAGCAGCCCGCGCAGCAGCGGCTCCAGGCCGGTCGCGAGCAGCTCCCGCAGCGACGGCTCAAACTGCGGTTGCTGCTGCTGCAGGTCCGGGGCGCCCGCCTCGCCGCCGCTTCCGTCGCCGCCGCTGGTTACGGGTGCGCGGCACAGCGGGCAGGTCCTGTGCCCCGACAGCCACTGCACCGTGCATGGCTCGCATGCCGCATGGCCGCATGGGAAGCGGACGACCTGGTCTGGCTCCTCCAGGCAGCAGGGGCAGCACGCGTCGGCGCCCTCGCCGCCGCCGGCGCCGCGCGCCGAGGCGCGCTCGCGGGGCAGCGCGTCGACAGCCTCGCGCGGGACGCCGCACGGCGCGGCGCCGGCCTGCTGCCAGCGCTCGGCGAAGGCAAAGGCGAGCAGCAGCAGGCCGCGGTCAACCGCGGCGTCGTCGCCGCCGGCCTGGAGGAGGGACAGGTACTCACGCAGCGCGGGCAGCGCGGCGAGGCCGGGCGGCAGCGCGACGGGCGCATCGGCCGCGGCCGGAGGGCCGGCGAGCTCGCCGCCGCTGCTGCCGCTGCGGCCGGCGCCTGCAGCCGCGTCGCCCTCGCCGTCGGGGCGCGGCGCGGCACCGGGCACGCCCCCAGCCCGATCCATAGCGTCCAGGGCCTTCCTATTGATCCGTTGGCTGCAGCAGGGGCGGGTTGCCGTGCTGTCGCGGTGATCACGAGGACTTTGGACGCATCCCAACGCCCTTCTCGCGGCAGGGGGGTCCGAAACGGGCCAAGCTGCCTTTTGGGATCGATCGAAGGATGTTGCATTCGGCCTGGGACACCGGCACTTGGCCTGACGCTGACGCAGTTGCCGCGCCGCCGTCCTGCACAGGTCCTGCGACCCCCTCTCGCCCGCCCTGCTGCCGGTCCTGTATGACACCCCGCGCAACGGCCAGCCGCGCAACGGCGATGACACGGGTACACCGTAATTGGATGCGCAGCACCTGATCGCCGCGCCCCGTCTGCAATGGCTGGGCGCACGCCGCGGTCGGCCTGCGAGAGGCCGCCGCCCGCGCGGCGCGCCCCCTCCAAAGGCCCCCCTGGCCCAAGGCTCGCACGTGCAGCGGCTTTTGCTTACACCGCGCAAGGAAAAAAGGGGCCGCGTCAGATCTCGTCGTCCGAGCCGAGGTCCGAAAAATCGTCCACGGGCGGGTAGTCACCCGGCGTCACCCGGTCCGGCCGCACAAACACGCCGTGCCCCGGCGCGCAGCTGAAGAAGGCCCGCCCCTTGACGCTGCCGTCGTTCTTCCCGGCCGGCTCGTCCAGCGCGACGCCCACCCAATAGCCCGCCGCCAGGCCCTCGACGCGGCCCAAAAACTTGACCTCGCCCCGCCGCTCCCCGGGGTCCACGACGCAGCGCGCGCCGAGGTCGATGGCAGCGGCCTCCTGCTCCCCAAAGTCGTCGTCGGCCACGGGCTTGGTCGCGGGCGGCACGTACTCGCGGCCTGCGGGGCGGGGCGGGGGTTGGGGGCGGTGCCTCAGCAGAGGCCAACACGGCACGGCGGGCCGCTGCGGCAGGGCCGGGGGTTGCGCAGGTGTGATCAACAAGCCCAAGCGCACCTGCGCACCCTCCAAAACACACGCACACATTCTAAGCAAACACAAACACACCTGCAAAATCCCCGAAAAGCACTGCCGCGATCCCCCAAGCCCCAACCGCCCCCCCCCCACCTGCGCGGATGGCCAGCTCCTTCTCCAGCGTCCACCCCGGGTCCGCCGCCACCTTGGCCGCCTTGTACTTGCGGTACGTGTTCTCGCGCCTCTCGTAGTCCTCGTCGCTGATCTCGTACTTTTGGACCTTGCTCACGTCCTCCAGCCAGCCCTGGGCGGAGAGGGAGGTGCCGTCGGTGTCGATGACGTGCAGCGACCAGCTGCGGGGGGCGGGGCGGCGGTTGGGGGGGGGGGGTGAGGGCGTGGGGATTGGAGCTGGGTTGAGAGGGGTTGGTTGCGAGCGGGGAGCCAAAAAACCGACGCTGGCGCCGCAGCGAGACAGACGGGCAGGTGCACGCGGTGTGGGGTGCCGCAGCCCGGCTGCGTCCGCACGCGTGCAGGCCGTGAGCCCGGCCGAGCAGCAAGCAAGCATCGCCCCCCCCACCCCGCACCCGTTGCGGGGGCTGTAAAAGCCCAGCTTCCGGCTGTCGTCGTCCAGCGTTGCCACCAGCCGCCCCGACTCGTCCTTGAGCTGCAGCACCATCGAGTCCGCCGACGTGCCGGTGTGGGTGGTGACCTTGGCGCGCACCGCGCCGATGGTCATCTGCGGCGGGCAGGGTTCGGCGGTGGTGAGGGCGCATCGCGGGGAGCGCGCGCGCCTACGGGCGGCCGCGCAACGCAGCGCAGCGCAGCGCTGCGCGCCGAGCGGCGCCCCGCTGGGGCAGCCCCGGCTGCCCCGGCGCCTGCTGCGGGCCCCTGGCGCGCGCGGGGCCCGTATCCTCACATGCATGTCAAGCCGGATCTCCGGGAAGCGGGCCTTGAGGTGGTTGTGCGTGATGTGCAGCAGCACGGTGCTGTCGGCGGCGGCCTGCATCCGGCTCTGGCCCGTCACGTACTCGCGCAGCGACCCCATGTCCAGGGGCTGCGCGTAGGCCGTCGCCATGGCTGCTGGTTTGCGATTGCGATCGCCTGGGCCTGCTCACGCTGCCGCTGTCCTGCGCGGGGGCAGAGGGCGGGAAATGACCGCGATCGCTGGAGAGGGGTCGCGGCAGGGATTCGGGAGGCTGGGGCGAAATTCAAGCTGGCAATAAACGTTTGGGCCTGGGGGCGCGGCGGGAAAGGGGGCCAGCTTGGGGGCTCGGCAACTGGGAAGAACCTGCCAGGCCTCGCCTGGCTTCGACGACCTTGCAGGCCCTTCCTGGGGCGCACAGCGCGCGCGAGAGGAAGCGCACTGTTCCCATTTCCAGTGTACACGCGCTGCGAGCTCGATATGGAGCGCCGCAGCCGCCGCCGCTGCCGTCGAGTCGGCCTCGGCGCAGCGTGCGCAGCGCGCACCCCTCGCGCCGCCATCTGCGCTCCCATTCCGCCACCCACTTGCCCACGAGAATGGTCAGAACATTACAGCAGGCCATGGCGTCAGGCCGTCTGGAAGATGTTTTGCACCATGCGGCCCTTGCACCGCGCCGCCGCAGCCTCCAGCTCCCGGCACTCGCCCTCGCTCAGCCGCCACCCCAGCGCCCCCAGGTTGTCCCGCGCCTGCTCCAGGTTCTTGGCGCCGGGGATGGGGATGGTCGGCGGCAGGCCGCGGCCCGCGCCCTGGCTCATGCACCAGTTGATCGCCACCTTTGCGTTTGGGGGGGGGGGTGGGAGAGGGGGCATGCATCGCATGGCTATGGCTGACAGTCGGCGCAGGGGCTCGGACTGTCCGCAGTCCGGAGAGCTGACAGCTTGCGTGCAGCAGCCTCTTGCGCACAACGCACTGCTCGCGCGCCGTTGCGCGCACACCGTCGCCCCCCCCCCCCCGCACCTGCGACATCGATTTCCTCCGGCTTTTGGCCACCGCCTCCAGCGCGGCCAGCAGCGGCGCGATCTCAGGCAGCAGCTGCTTGAACAGCGTGCCCCTGGGGCCGGCCGGCAGCGAGTCGGCCGCGTACTTGCCTGAGGCGCGGGAAGGTAGAGGGGGCGGGGCGCCGGTCCGATCACTATTCATGAGGGGCTGGGCGGCAGCAGCGGCACCAGCGTCGCAAGCCCACACAAACTGGACGCAAGCGCGAGGGAAGCCCCCGAGCCGAATCCAAAAGCGCGGGCGCCGCAACAGCACCCACCCGTGAGCAGCCCCAGCGCCAGCGGTGAGTAAGCGATGACGGCGACCCCCAGCTCCGCGGCGGTTTCCTGCAGCTCCTGCTGCTGCGGCCCGCAGGACAGCAGGGAGAACTGCACCTGCGCCGACGCCAGCGGCACGCCGCGGCCGGCAAAGTTTTTCGCGACCTTGCGCAGCTGCTTGGGCCTGCGGGGGGGAGGGGCGTTGCGCGCCTGGTCAGTGCGGGTCCGGCGAGCGGCCGCGTCTTGCCGGCGCCGTGCCTCACGACGGGGAAGGGGCATTCAGCTCCCCCAATCCTCACCCCACTCCTGCCGCCCTGCCACCCCACCCGCCCACCCACCCAAGCATGCACCAAACCACCCCACCCAACCACCCCCGCCCACCCGTAGTTGCTGACGCCCACCGCCTTGACCAGCCCGTGCTCGTAGCAGTCAGACAGCCCGTTCCTGGCGGGGGTTGGGGATGGGGGTTGGGGGCGCTCTGTGGTTGACGCCCGTTGGTAATGAGGGGCTTGTGGGCCGCCGGCCGAGGGCACACGCCCAACCCCGATGGCATGTGCCCAGCATAGCATCCCTTCAGCGGCGGCTGCCTGACCCCACTCCCCCCAACGTGGCGCCCACCCACGCCTGCCTGCCGCCAAACGCCAACACGAGCCCCGCTGCCGAGCAGCCCCGCGCGCACCAGAGCGCCCACTCCTGCAGCGGCGCGTATTTCGCCGCGCTCCAGTGCAGCTGCCCCACGCTCAGCGACTCGGCGCCCAGCCGCCGCAGGCTCCCGCGGCACGCGGCGACCATGTTGGCCGGCGTCACGCGCCAGGGGTAGGCCGCGAGCTTGGTCGCGATGTGGATGTTTGACCGCACCGCGTCGGAGCCTGGGTACTCGCGCGTGAACCTGCCGAGCAGCTGCTCTGACCTGCCGTTGAGGCGGCCGGTGCCGTAAGAGTCCGCGGTGTCGAAGAGGTTGACCCCCTTTGACACGACCAGGTCAAACACCTCCTGCAGCTCGGGGTCCATTGACTCATCGTAGCCAAACAGGAAGCGGTTGCCCCTGCGGGTGCGGTCCGCGGGGCGGTCAGGGTCGTGCCGCCGCGGCGCTGTGGCGGGAGGGGCGAGACCGGGGCAACGAATGCGCGGTGCTCGGCACCGGCACGGGCCGGCAGCAACATGGTGTGGCCCCGAGCCCGGCGCGGCGCGGCGCACCAGGACCAGGTGCCCAGCCCCATGGGCGAGACGTCGAGCCCCCCGAGCTTCAGCATTTCGCGCTTGCCGTACGCGGGGCGCTCGACAAAGCGCCCCGCGTCGGCCGCGGCGCCGCCGCCGAGGCCGCCGCCGAGGCCGCCGAGCAGCCCCTGAGTCAGGCCGTCGAGCAGGCCCGCGGCGCGCGCGTCGCGCGCGCGGGCGAGCCGGGCCCGCTGCGGCAGGGGCACAGCCGGCAGCGGCGCCGCGCCGCGGGCCTCTCGTGCCGCTGCGGCGCAGCGGGTGCGCTGCGCGTGGCGCCGCTGCTGCTGCCGCTGCGCTGGCGCGCGCGGAGTCGTTCCGCCACTGCATGCCGGTGCCAATGCGCTCATGGCGTGCGTTCTGCTCCGCGCGGTCGCTCGCTCGCGGGCCCCTGCGAGATCTACGATCCGATGCGTGTTGCGCGAGGTCGCGTTTGGGATTAGATCTTCTCGATTTTCCGTTGCGATCGCGGGGGACGCGGGGACGTGCAGCCTCAGCCCGCATCCTGGGAAGCTGCCCGCCTGATGTCTGCTTCTGTTCACTCCAGCCCCGCCCCCCAGACCCCAGTACCCGACCCGCGATCGATTCAGGACAACCGCCCAGGATGATTTCCCTCGCCTCAAGCGCCTCGAGGGCCGCGCCAGGGACTAGCGGAGGCCCCCTGCCCGCTCCCGCGCTCGGGCCCGCGCGCCCCTGCCTCCACCGCGCTGCACGACACGGAGGCGCAGCGATTTGCGCGGCTTCGGCGGCGTCGGCGGCTTCGGCGGCGCTGCGCAAGCCGCTTTCCGGCGCCCGCCGCACGCCGCGCCGCTTGGCACGCGTGCATGCGGCGAGCCAGGCGGCTTCCTCCACCGTGCAGAGGTGCGCGGCTCGCACCCCCGGACTGCTCCCGCGCCCCGCAGCTCCCGCAGCTGTGCCAGCCGCCGCGGCCGTGGCGGCACCGCGGCGCGCGCGCCGTTCACCACCCGCCCCCACCCCCTCACCACCCCACAGGCTGACGGACGAGCTGCGCATCCTTGAGACCGAGCGCGACGAGGCGGTCAAAACAGGTGCGGGCGGGCTGCTTTCCCGCCCCTGCAACAGCGGCGCGCTGCGGCAGCGGGCACCGCCAGCCGCCGCTCATCAGGCGCGCTGGGGCAGAGGCCGCACCCATCGACCCGTCCGCCGCCGCCATTCCGCCGCGCGACCCCCCTCGCACACGCGCCCCTTACCCGGGCCGCCGCCGCGACCCCCGCAGCCGAGCAGTGCGCGCGCACGTCTGTCAAGCTGGAGGAGATGGTCCAGCTGCTGGACAATCTGGCCCTGGAGAAGATGAAGGTGGGCCTTTGGGGTTGGGTGGTCAACCCTGCAGAGGTGACTACGCGCAGAGGTGACTGAGTGACTGGGGGCCGTCCACGCTGCCGAGGCACAGTGTCGAGGGGCCGTCCCCGCCGCTCTGCTGCGCGCTCGGGACCGCGCTGTGTGTGCTGGGCGTGGGAAGCAGCGCCCCGTAGTGCTTTCGGGCGCGTGAGGGGGCCGCAAATGCGTTGGGGGTGGACCCCCCCACAAACGGCGGCGCCCTGTCCCGACCGCGCGGGGCCCTCCCTCCCAACGCCGCCCCCGCGCCCCCCCTCCACCGCAGGAGGACGACGAGGCCGGCGCGCGCGCGGTGCTGCACGAAAAGGCGTCCACCCGCGACGTCCTGGACCGCACCAACGCGCGCGCGCAGACGCACTACCAGCTGGCATCAAAGCTGGCCGAAAAAATCGGGCTGGTGCAGGCGCAGCTGGTGGAGCTGCTGACTCCGGGCGGCGGCGCGGCCGCAGCCGCCAGCAGCAGCAGCGGCGGCGCCTCGGCCGGCGGGCCGGCGGCGGCGGCGGCGCCGAAGGAGGCCGCGCCCGAGCCCGCCGCGCCGCCGGCGCCGGAGCCAGAGGGCTCGGCGCCCGGCACGAGCTTCTACGGCGCGGGCGCCTATGGCGCGGGCGGCTACGGCGCGGGCGGCTACGGCGCGGGCGGCGGGGATGGGGGCGCTTGGGGCTACACTCCGAAGCGGCCGGCGTGGCAGGCGAGCATCGAGGCGGCC
The DNA here is from genome assembly GCA_003203535.1 of Raphidocelis subcapitata. Lineage (NCBI taxonomy): Eukaryota > Viridiplantae > Chlorophyta > Chlorophyceae > Sphaeropleales > Selenastraceae > Raphidocelis > Raphidocelis subcapitata. The sequence continues at coordinate 92,986 of BDRX01000026.1, forward strand.
CGCGAGCGCATCAAGTCGGCCGAGGCCGTGGCGGCGGCCGCCGCCGCCGCCGCCGTCGCCGAGGGCCAGGCCGCGGCGTGGCAGGCGCGCGAGTCGATCGACCAGGCGCGGGACCGGCTGCGGCGGCAGGCCGCGGAGGGCGTGGCCGAGGCGCAGCAGCGGGTGCGGTCCAAGGCGAACGAGAGCATCGCCGAGGCGCGCGCGCGGATCGCTGCAGAGGACGCCGCCGTGTTGGCCAAGGTGGGCCGCGCCAGGCTGGCGCGCGCTTTACGTTTGGGTGCTGTGCCGCGCTCGCGCTCGCGCTTGCCACCAACTAAAGAAACAGCTGGCCCGCCTCGTCCACCCTTGTCCGCTCGTGTGCTCCGCAGCTGCGCTCTCCTCCCCTCAGGCCACCCCCCCCCAAACCCCGCAACCCCCTACCCCCCCCCCAAACGCCCCCCCTCCCAGGTCCAGGCCCTGATGGCGCGCTACCGGAGGGGCGACTACGTCACAGAGGACGAGCTGGAGTGGTGCGCGCGCGCTTGGCGGTTCTTTTGTTTGCGCCTGTCTTTCTGTGCGCCTGCCCATTGTCGTTCCATGCGTGTTGTTTTTTGGGGCGCTTGGAGACCCCGTCTGCAGGTCTGAAGGAGCCAAGCAGGGCAAAACGTGCCCAGGCCCAGGGGTGCCAGGGGGGCTGCGCCTGAGATGCTGTTTGGCAGTCCTCCGAGGCGCCACCCCGGGCCAACACCCCGACCGCCACCCCCCCTCTGCAGGGCCTTCCGGCAGCTGGAGCGGCGCTTCCTGATCTGAGCGGCGGCCCCTGCCGCTTTCGGCTCCCGCCTGCTTTGGGGGGCTGCCAACACCCTCAAGCGCATGCCGGGGAGTTTTGAGCGCCGCCCACAAACTGTTGCTATGTCGCCGCCGCTCGCTAGCGCGCCCGCCGTCCTCATCTCACATGTGGCTGCACACCGTGTGTGTAACGTGTTGCGGAGACGCGTACTTGAGGCAGCACCGCTCACTCGGCAAGCTGCACCGAGCTGGTGCCTCCCTGCCTTCAACACTTGCCCCCTTCGGGCCTGCGCTCGCATCCCAGCCCCCGGCGACGAACAACAGAGGGTGGCCGCGGGCCCCGCGCCCCCACGCGCGCAGCGCTGCCTGCGGCCCCCACAGCGAGGGGGCCGAGGCGGCAGCGGGCGCGCGCGGGTTTAGGGGGTGGTGGGGCCGGCGGTGAAGAGGCGCGCGCAAATCAGCGCGCGCGCGGGGACACGACAGCGCAGGCCCCCTGCCGCCGGGGCTGGCCGGCGGGCCTGGGGGCCTCAAATGGCGGCCTCAGCCGCGGAAATCGCGGGACAGGTTCAAGTCGGGCCCGGGCATCATGCGCGGGGAGGGGCAGTCGGCCGCGTCACCCGCCTCGAATACAGCGGCGGCTCCCGTGGCACTGGGGCCCGCGCAAGGTGCCCCCCCAACGGGGGGGCGCGCCACCCATACTGGCCGGTCGAAATTTCGAAACTGTGCTGAACAATTCAAACATTACCGCAACCAGGCTGGACGCCCCACCATTGGCCAGCCAATTTGGCCAGCCGGTGAATTCAAGCCGGCGGTCGCGGCGAGTCGCGGCCAGTCGCGGCGCTGGCGACTCGCACAGATTGGGCTGCCATAAACGAAACTTGGCATGAGTTTTTTTTCCATATCGCACTCATATCGCAGGCCTTATCCACTCAAAACCGCCCTCCGAGAGCTCCATCATCGGTGAGAACACGACCCGGGAGCGGTGATCGCCCGCGAACTAGTTCTGCCAGGGGTTCTCGACATGATAGATTATCGATATTAGCGCGCTGGAACCTTGCTCAGCGAGCGACACCTCCTCTCCGCTGACACAGCAAGGATGACCCTCTCCCCCCATCCCGTGCAAACAGTGACGCACGCCGTCGACGATGGCCCGGCTCGCAACGCTTCTGGCTGCCCTTGCGGCAGCCCTCCTGGTGCTTGCCCCCGCCGCCGCCCGCGTTGGTCCCACCACTACCGTCGCCGTCGCGGCCCCTGTAGCCGCCGGCCCCGAGGCGGCCGCCGCCGCTGCGGCCCCAATTGCGGCCCCTGTTGCCGCCGGCCCCGAGGCGGCCGATGGCGCCGCCACGGCCCCTGTCGCGGCCCCTGTTGCCGCCGGCCCCGAGGCGGCCGATGGCGCCGCCACGGCCCCTGTCGCGGCCCCTGTTGCCGCCGGCCCTGAGACGGCTGCCGCCGCCGCTGCGGCCCCTGATCCGGCCCCTAGTGCCGCCGGCCCCGAGGCGGCCGCCGCCGCTGCGGCCCCTATTGCGGCCCCTGTTGCCGCCGGCCCCGAGGCGGCCGATGGCGCCGCCACGGCCCCTGTCGCGGCCCCTGTTGCCGCCGGCCCTGAGACGGCTGCCGCCGCCGCCGCGGCCCCTGTCGCGGCCCCTGTTGCCGCCGGCCCCGAGGCGGCCGATGGCGCCGCCGCGGCCCCTGTTGCGGCCCCTGTTGCGGCCCCTGTTGCGGCCAGCCCCGAGGCGGCCAATGGCGCCGCCACGCCCCCTGTTGCGGCCCCTGTTGCGGCCGGCCCTGAGACGGCTGCCGCCGCCGCCGCGGCCCCTGTTGCGGCCCCTGTTGCCGCCGGCCCTACTGCAGAGGGAAAGCGCGCCAAGAAGAGGGGTGGGTTGGGGCGAGCAGCTTGCATGCTCGCCGAGCGCGCTGCGCAGAAGGCAGCACACACACGCATGGCATAGGCATGTCTGAGCCAGGAGGCCCACAGAATCCGCAATGCGCAATGACAAGTCCTAGCGAGAAAAATACAAACACCTTGCCCACCCTGTGTCCGCCACCGCTTACTAGCGGCACCCACCGGCACGTCCGCATGACCGCCACACTCACCCGCCCACCTGCCCACCCACCCACCCACTTTGCCTCTCCCCCAATCGCCACCACAAATCCCTCCCACCCCAGGGCACGGCATGATCAAGTCCGCCGCGATGATCTCATGCTCCTGCTCTGGCTGCACGACCTCGCCGCCCCTGTGCACCGCTAGCCGCCTGTGGCTGTGGTGGATCAAGGACGACTGCAACGCGCGCGACCTGTGGAACAAGGTCAAGGCGTCCTCCGACGTGCGGCGCAGCGTGTACGCGGTGTGGGGGCCGCCGGTGAAGGATAGCCCCTCGTACGGCTCCTATGTGGTGATGGCCGCCGACCACGACAACCAATGTGTCAAGGAGTACGTCCTGGACTGGATCAAGTGTAAGGCAACGGTCCAGGACTCGGCGGTCAAGGTCTACAACGCCGCGCTGGGCGTCAGCTGGACCAGCATCAAGGACACGCGCAGCCTCTTGGGCGCGCTGACCACGCTTTACAAGTTGGTCGGCGCGTCCATTTTCAACGCCGCCGCGAACATGCTCAAGGCTCGCAGCTTCCAGGTGCATGTAGTTGAGGCCGGCACACGGTGCTGAAGCAGCAGCGCCCTGCCCCGCCTCGCAAGGCCGAAGGCGGCCACAACCCTGCGTGGGTATAGTAGTAATGCCTCCAGCTCAGCGCACAAGGTGGCGCTAGCTGCTGAAGATAATCGGATAACGAAAACTGATAATACTCAGTTGAATATATGGTATCGTGGGCGGCTTCAAACCATTACTCACCGCACCCCACCGCACCGCACCCCACTCCACCGCACCCGGCCCCCACCGCACCCTACCGCACCCCTCCCCATCGCACCACCACCGCACCCACCGCACCCCACCGCATGTAATATGTTGCGAGCTGTGGCGAACAGCTGGAGGTAGCCTCCGGTGCACTTTGTTGCAGCAAGGCGGCTGGCGCGGCTGGCGCCGCTACATCAGCAGGGAAAGGGGGCGTCTTTGGGGTAGGCGGTCGGGTGGCTCCTGGGCCTCCTCCCCGGGCAATCCCTCCCTCAAAACCGTCCAGAAACGCTTTTGCAGAAAGATTACATCAATGGCAGGTGCCGCCTCCTGAATGGCACTGGGGCGCGTTCCGGGGGGCTGTGGGGCCGCGAGGGGTCGGGGCAGCCTACAAGTGCTGGGTGGGGGGGGGGGGTGCTGCGGCGCGCAGACTGCGCGCCGGCGGCGCCAAATCGCCGGCGGCAGTAGGTGGCTGGGGCTCGAACGCGGGCCGCCGGCGTTTGGGACGCGCGCGCACTGTCGGCAAAGCATTGGAACGGGAGCTGGGTGCGCTCCCGGGGAGGGGCACTGCGGGCAAAGGGGGGGCAAGGCTCGGGGGTTGCGTGTGCTCGCGTTGGGCGTTGCCTGGCGGGCGCGCGCGCCCACGCAGCGCGCGGCCCG
>BDRX01000026.1:101832-132975 GCA_003203535.1 Raphidocelis subcapitata
TGTGGGGGCCGCAGGCAGCGCCGCGCGTGTGGGGGTGCGGGGCCCGCGCTTTGTTGTTCGTCGCCGGGGGCTGGGATGCGACCGCAGGCCTGCCGGCGCGGGCCGCGCGCTGCGTGGGCGCGCGCGCCCGCCAGGCAACGCCCAACGCGAGCACACGCAACCCCCGAGCCTGCCCCCCCTTTGCCCGCAGCGCCCCTCCCCGGGAGCGCACCCAGCTCCCGTCCCAATGCTTTGCCGACAGTGCGCGCGCGTCCCAAACGCCGGCGGCCCGCGTTCGAGCCCCAGCCACCCACTGCCGCCGGCGATTTGGCGCCGCCGGCGCGCAGTCTGCGCGCCGCAGCACCCCCCCCCCCACCCAGCACTTGTAGGCTGCCCCGACCCCTCGCGGCCCCACAGCCCCCCGGAACGCGCCCCAGTGCCATTCAGGAGGCGGCATTGCTTTGTAATCCTCTTGCCAAAAAACGGCCCCTGGACGGTTGTGAGCTGGGGAGGGCCCATCAAGGGAGGCGATCTCAGGTTGTGTTGCCTCCAGAGGCGGTTGCTTTGGGCCGCAGCGGCGCAGCCCGACGCAGGTTTGACGGACCGGAGGAGACCAGCGCGGCCATTGTTACAGCGCGGTGCGCAGATTGCAGTGCGACGAATCCAAGGCGGCGGGCGCGTGGCTGGGGCGCCGCCAGAACATGCGAAGATGGGGGCAAAATCCTGGAGAGCGCTCCCCGGGAGCGGGCGCGGCGGGGGGCCCCGGCGCGGCAGGCATTTAAACGCCGGGGCAATGCCGCAGCAGCGGCAACGCGGTTCTTGGGAGGCGGAGAGGCGCAGTGCGGACATCATATCATGCAAACAACGCGTTGGCAGAGGGGAAAACGTTTTTTTCCAAAGGCACGGCCCTCCGCCGGCGCGCGCTCTCAGAGCGCAAGGACAAGCAGTGCCGCCGCGCCAGCAGCCGCGAGCGCCAGCGCGCCCGGCGCGCGCGCCGCCGCCGCGGCCGACGAGCCGCCCACGAACCGGGGCCGCCGCTTGCCCAGGCTTATGAGTGCTGAGTCGGGGCCGCGGAGCAAGGAGAGGGAGCCGTACTTGCCGCCCGCCACCTCGGCGAGGGCCGTCACGTTGACTTTCACGGGCGCGCCCGCGGCAGCGCACTCGGGCATGCCCCGCGCCGCCTCGCAGGCGATCAGCTCGCGGTTGGCGAATATGGGGGAGGGCGTTTCTGACAGCAGCCCCAGCAGCTGCTCGGCGGACTGCGAGGCGATCACCGTCTTCAGCGCCTCGACGCCGCCGCAGGAGCCCCAGACGGCGGGGCTGTAGGCCTCGACCTGGCTCCTGAACTCGGCTTGCTGTGTTCGTTGGGTTTGGGGGTGGGTTTTGGGGCAGGGGCGTCGGTTGGCAACGGGCGCGACGGGCTGGGCCGGAAGTGGCGCGCAGGTTGGAAGTGAGGGTCGCATCCCTCATCGAATCCCAGCCAGATCACCAAACCAAACAGCCAACGAATAACCTCCTCAGGTAGCAGCCAAAGCCAAAAGCGGGTTTGGCTGGCCAAGAGCATCGCCGCTGCAGGCCCCGCACCTGAGCAGCCGAAGCAACGGCCTTGAGCACGCAGACCTTGCCGCCGTGCCCCTTTGCACCACCCTTGCCGTCCTCGCCGTCGCCGCCTTGCTTATCGGCGGGGGTGGCGGTGGTGTTGGTGGGCAGCAGGCTGAAGTCGAACGAGGGGGCCTTGGCCTCGTTTTCCTTCCCGGCCGGCGCGGTGCCATTTTTAGGGGCTGTACCGTTCTTGGGCACGGGCGACGCCGGCGGCGCGGTGCCGTTCTTTGGCGGCGACGGAGATGGCGGCGGCGATGGGGTTGGCGACGGCGACGGCGACGTTGCAGTGCCATTCTTGGCGGGCGCGGCGCCACCGCTGCCCGAGGGCGCGGAAGCGTTCTTGGCGGGTCCGTTGTCGCGCAGCGTGGCCGCGGGCGCGGGCCCGGCCTCGAGCGGCAGCAGCAGCGCGCCCGACCGGCCCATAGGGCTCGCGTCGCCGCCACCCTCCTCCCCAACCGCCCCATCGTCGCCGCCGCCCTCCTGAGCCAGCCGCCGCCCCTGCTGCTGCCGCCGCCTCCGCCTCTGCTGCTGCTGGCGCGGCCGCAGCTCCAGCCGCCGCGGCGGCGGCCCGGCGGCCGCGCGGCCGGCGGCGTCGGCGTCGGGCTCTGCCCGGCTGACCAACACCTCGCCCCCGTCGCTGTCCCCGGCGTAGTCGGCCGCTGCGGCGGCCGCTGCGGGGGCGCTGGCCGCGGCGTCGGCGGCGCCGTAATCTCCGTAATCCTCGGTGGAGGGCTGCGCCACGACTAACGCGTCGTCATCCTGCTGCCGCCGCCGCCGCGCGGCCGGCGCCTGCGCGGGTGCGGGCGCGGACCGAGCCGCGGCCCGCGCCGGCCTGGGCGCGGGCACAGGCGCGGGCGCGGGCGCCTGGCTGCTGCGGTGCCGCTTCGGAGCCGCGGTCGCAAGCCTGGGGGCGGCTGCTCGCGGCGGCGCCGGGGCCGGCGCCTCGGCTGCGGCAGCGGGCTCCTCATCGGCTTGTGCCTTTGTCGCGGCTGGGACCGCCCGGCTTGATTTTTTGCGGGCGCTTGCTGCCCGTGGCACAATCTGCTGGACTGCTGGCTTTGGCCTGGCTGCTGGCAGCTGCGCCGCGCTGGCGCCGGCGGGAGTTGCTACGTCTGTGCCGGCCGCTGGCTCGGCCGGGGCTGCTACGGCGGCCGGCACTGCTGCCGCGGCAGCTGCTGGCGCTGGTGCCGCCGCAGTGGCTGGCGCTGCTGCTGCGGCAGCTGCTGGCGCTGCTGCTACGGCAGCGGCCGGCGCTGCAGTCGCTGCCGCGGGCACAGCCGCTGGCGGCTCGAGAGACGCAGGCGTGGTGCCTGCGGCCACAGTCGCCTCGGGCGCGGGAGCCGGCAACGCGGCCGGCGCGGCCGCGGCGGGCTCAGCAGCCGCTGCGGCGGGCTCAGCTGCAGCCGCTGCGGCGGGCTGTGGCGCCGGGGCCGGCACGGGTGGCGTGGAATCCACTGCCGCTGCTGGGGGCTGCTCTGCTGCCTTGGCCTCTGGCGCCGCCACTGGTGGTTCCGCTGCCGGCGGCAGGGCTGCCACTGGCGGTGCTGCCACTGGCTCGGCCGCTGCTGCCGCTGGCCCGGCTGCCGCTGCCGGTGGATTGGCTGCGGGCTCAGCCGCAACTGGAGGTGCTGCCGGCACGGACGCAGCTGCCGCTGCTGCCGCCGCGTCTGCCGCCGGGGCCTGAGGGGGCACTGGCGGCAGCGCCTCGGCCGCTGACGGCAGCGGCGAGGGCGAGGGCGATGTCGGCAGCAGCAAAATGGGTGACGAGTCCGGCACCACCGGCAGGAGCGGTTCAAACGAGGCATCAGTCGTACCCAGTGGCTGCGCTCCCGGCCACAGATTGGGCTGCTGCATCGGCCATGCGGCCGGCTGCGGTTGCCACATGCCCTGAGGCTGCGGCTGCGGCGCCCACGCGCCCGGCGCCTGCTGCGGCCAGGCGGCCGGCTGCATCTGTGCTTGCCAACCCGCCGGCTGCTGCTGAGGCCAGGCGCCTGGCTGCTGCCAAGTGGCGGGGCCCTGCGACTGCTGTGGCCATGCTGCCCCCACCTGTGACTGCTGCGGCCAGGCGCCTGGCTGTTCCTGCTCCATCTCCACATCCTGCTGCGGCTGCTGCTGCGGCTGCTGCAGCGGCGGCTGCTGCTGCGGCAGCTGCTGGCCAGGCTGCAGAAGTGGCGGCCACGCGCCCAGCTGCACTGCCAAAGCGGGTGACGCGGCCGGCCCTTGCCCGCCGGTGCCGCTGTCGGCCATTGGCGGGGTCAGCACGACCTCGACAGCGGCTACGGCAGGCATGGTGCCCTCCGGCGCCTCGTCAACCCAGGCGCAGCCGCTGCCCGATGCCGATTTGCACTGTGTCTCGTTGCCCGCCTGTTTATGTAAGGGAGGGGGCAGCAACGGTCGTTTGATTGGTTTATAAGGTGTCCGACCGCTCTCATGCCGGCTCGGGGAGCCTGTGCAGAACAGCTGTTTGGGCCGGCCCCAGCCGTGCGCGCCGCGCCGCGCCTCGGCCCGCAAGCACGCGCCGCTCACCCGCATGCAGGGCGCGGAGTTGGCGAGCAGTGAGCCGGGGCAGGCGGCAGCTTCCCGGACGGCATCTGTCAGCCGCCCCGCAGCCAGCCTGCAGGCAGGGGTCTGTCGTTTTGGGGGGAGGGGTGGCAGCGATGGTTGCGGCACTCTTCTGGGATCTAGGGCGGTGGTCGGGCTCGACCCCTTCTGAACTAAGCGCAACCACTAAGCCCCAACGGCCTCGCAGATGAGCCTCGTATGCCCAATACGTGAAGCCAGAAACACCCCTCACGCACCGAGCCGGGGCTCCATTGGCACTTGACGCCCTCTCCGGGGCTGACGCCGCACGCTGCCTCGTTTGAGCTCAGCGCGCAGAGCGCGTCGGCGGCCAGCGACCGCACCAGCGCGGCAACAATCGGGCTGTTGGCGCTGGCCGACGCATGGCGCAGCACGAACAGCGGGCTCAGCTCGCAGGCCTGGCGGCCGCCGTCCCAGGCGCACTGTGCGCCGTCCGGAGGCTGTGCCGCGGTGGCGGCTTTTGCTGCGGTTCCAGGGCTGGCCGCGGCGGCCTTCGCTGCGGTGCCGGGGCTGGCTGCGGCCTTCCCTGCGGCGCCGGGTTCAGCCGCGGCCTGCGCTGCGGCGCCGGGGCTGGCCGCTGCGGCGAGCGCCGCGAGCAGCAGCACCAGCACGGCTGTGACTGCGGCACGCGGCATGGAGCCTGGCAGTCCAGGGGCGTTGTGGGAGGGACGCGGTTTGCTGCGCGCCCCGGCCTGCCGGCACTCCGGTCTGCGCAGGCGCGCACCCCGCTGCCAGGCGTGCTGCGCGGGGTGCCTCGGCCCCGCCGCCGCGAAGGCCGCCCGCCCGCCCGGCCAATTGCTACGGAACTTCCGCCACTGTCCCTTCGCGCGAGCTCACCCGGCCCAGCCCGTGCTAATGGGCGGCCCGCTTGGCCAGGCGCCCCGAGGCTTCGTGCTGCTGCGGGCTTGGGCCTCCTCACGTCCCTTATTTGGTTTTCATGGCTTCAAACATCAAACGCGCCGCTTGCTGTGCCCTGCGCGCGCGCTGCGCGCGCGCTGAATCGCGCCTGTTGCAGCGGCACTAGGCGGGTGACGGCACCGCTGGCTCTTGCGAGCGAGCTTCAATCCGTATAAGTGGCAGCGGGATTTTATAAGTGCGCCCACAACGCGGGCGCGCAGTTCGGGCCACCCACCGCGGCCGCACCGCGCCGCACCGCGCCGCACCGCCCGGTGGCACCGCGCCCGGTGGCACCGCGCCCCCGCAGGCCGCCCGGCTCAACGCGCGGTTGGGAGTGCACAGCAAGTCCTACGGGGTTCGCCTGAGCTCGGCAAGGGGTTTGGGCTGCTCGAAGACGTTTCAGCGCTGTGGAGCCCGTTTACAAGCTGCTGCTGGGCGCCGGTAACATTTTGGCCCAAAAGCGCCCGGTGCCGACCACTTGGTGCGCCATTGCACCACGATTGCAGTTGAGTCATTGTCATGGGGAGTCATGGGAGCAAGAAAAAAGTGCGGGCAGGCTATTGCTAGTAAGGGACGGCCGGGGCGACGGGGGCCAGCCGCCCTCCCGCGCTGGCGCGCGCGCCGTCCGAGGCAGACGGCGCGCGCCGCCCTAGGCACGAAAACGCTGCGTCAAGACACGGGGTGGTGGAAAGCGGTGGCTGGTGCGGCCCGCGGCGGCAGAGCGGGGCGGGGCGGGACGGGGCGAGGCGAGGGGGGCGATGGGTGCAAAAAACGGGTTCACTTGGCACAAGTCGGGGGCCGGCCACGCCGCGACGCAAAACGCTGCTTCATAAAAGACGCTTGCCAATCAATCCAGTGGGGTTTGGGGGGAGGGAGGAGGCACATCCAGGCCCCCGTCACAGTGCGCCGCTGCTGACGACACTGCCGCCAACGCTGCTGCCGCCGACGCTGCCGCTGCCGCCGGCGCTGCCGAGGCGCGACGCCTGCTCCGCGCGGCGGCGCGCCTTGATGGCGTTGATGATCTCCCTGCAGGCGTTGGGGCGGGCGGGGGGCTGGCGTTTGGACCCGTCCCGGGTCGATGGGGCGGCTGTTTTGCGCTGGCCGCCGCGTTTCGGCTTTCGTGGAGCGCCTCGCGTGGACACAGTTTGCGCCCGTGCAGCTCCACAAACAGGGCGCCGAAACAAGACAACGGCTGCAGCGCGGTCACGCGACGCGCCGCAGGCCCCGCCGCCCGCGCCGCCAAGCCAGGCCCCACCTGAGCCGCCCCGCGACCTGGCCCATCGTGGGCCGCCTCGTGGGGTTGTGGTCCCAGCAGCTTCTCGCGAGGTTGATCACGTCACCCGCCTCCGGAAGCGGGGGGGACACCTCGTCCGGGTGCGGCAGCGTGAGGCGGTTGCCCGAGGTGACCTCCGCCAAAATAAAATAAAGGGCGGAGCGGCCCTCGGTCTCGTCGCTGCGGGGGGTGGGTTGGGATGGGATGGAATGGGGCGGGGCGGGGCGGGGCCGGTGTGAAAAAGGGTTGGGGCTTGGGAGGGGGTTGCTGGGCGGTGGTGGGATGGGATGTGGCCATCAGGCGCGCTGGGGCGTCGGCGCTTTCGCTTCGCCACACAGGGGTGCAGATGCGCACGCGCAGAGGCGAGCGTGCAGACGCGCGCGCGCGCGCGCGCGCCGCCCCACCGCCACGGCTGCTTGAGCGTGAGCAGCTCCCAGAGCACCACGCCGAGGCTGAAGACGTCCGCCGCGCGGCCGTACTGCTTTCCGGCCAGCATCTCGGGCGACTGCCAGCCCTGCGGCGGCGGGGGGGGCGGCGGCAGCGGCATTCCCGTCCGCTTTTTAGAGAGGGCGGGGGCGGGAGGGCAGAGCCAGAGGGGGTGCAGGCGGCGCAACCCCCCCCCACCGCAGGCGGCCCAAAACCCCGCAGGCATGGGCGCAACGGGAGGCGCAAGAGCCCGGCGGCGGCGGCGCCGTCGCGTGGCGTCAAGGTATAATGCCCACCGGTGAGTTTGGGTTGCCGCTGTTTGTGAGGGTGTTGCTGTCCGCCACCACCCTGGACAGGTTGAAGTCGCAGACCTTTGGTTGTTTGGGTTGGGGTTGTTTGGGTTGGGGTTGTTTGGGTTGGGGTTTTACGCTGTGTTTGGGGTTGTTTGGGTCGGGGTTGTTTGGCTCAGGGGTGGCTGCGTATGGTCTCAAGTGGGGGTTGGGTTGGGAGGGGTCGGGTTCAGTCGGGTCGGTTTGTCAAGCAAGGGCCGCTAAAAAGCCAAGCCCCAAAACCAGCCCAGAAACCCTCAAGGAGCGCGCGCAAGGTAGGGGACTACCCACCTTGACCTGCCAGGGGCGCCCAAAGTCCAGCAGGATGTTATAGCTGGTGAGGTCGCGGTGGATAACGCCGTGCTCGTGCATCTGGTCGGGGGTTTAGGGTGGTTGGGGTTGGGTTTAAAGAAGGGGTTGGGGGCGGTTTCCAGGGTTTAGGGTTGGATTGGAGGAAGCACGGCGGCGCGCGCCCTCGTGAATTGCAGGCCTGCAGCCACGCCCCATGTCCCCTCCCTAACACAGCCTGGATAAGCCCCAGACCCCATCCACACAAAGCAACGAAACAGCGGAAACCCCACTCACGTACTGCACGCCAGCCGCGGCGCCGTAAGCCACCTCCAGCCGCGTCACATGGTCCTGCGCAAACTGGAAGCCGTAGGGCAGCCGCCGCCGCAGCTCCGGCTCCGCGGCGGCGCCGTCGGCGGCGAGCTCGGCGCGCACGCGGCGGGCCAGGGAGATCATCGAAAAGGCGCTGCCAAGGCGGCACCTGCGTTTTGGGGGGGGGCGTGGGAGGGTGCGAGGCCGGTTGGCCTCTCCCGCGAATGCGCGAAACACGTTGACAAAAGCGTCAAGCAGCAACTAATAAAGCAGGCGAACTACAGCAGTCAAGCAGTAACTGAAAGGAGGCCAACCAAAGCAGTCAAGCAGGACTTAAAAGCAGCCAAAACCAGCAAAAAGCGGTAAAAGCGGCCACCCACAGCTCCATGACAATGGCCAGCTTGACCCCCCTGACCAGCGCCGGCGGGATCGGCGGCAGCGCGCCGCCCGCGGCGCCGGGGTGCGGCCGCATCGCGTGCGCGAGGCCGTCTGGCAGCTCGCAGCACGCGCCGATGAAGCGCACCACCTGCGGCGGCGGTTGGGGGTGTTTGGTTTGGTTTGGTTTGGTATCTGCCACCTTAACATGCCGGGTGCACGGAGCAGCGCCGGCCTTTTGAGGCGTCTCTCAGTGCTGCCCCCAAGAGCAACCCCCCCAATCAAAACCCAGCGCCGCGGTTCGAATTTCGAAAGCGGCCCCGCGCCCTCACGTTTGGGTGGTGGGACAGCTTGCGCTGGAAGTCGACCTCGCTCTTGAAGCGCACCAGCGTCTCGAAGCTGAAGGAGCTGGGGTCGTCGTAGTCGATGTTGAGGAGCTGGGGGAGGGGGGGTTGGGGGGTTGGGGGGTTGGGGTTTTTTTGGCGCGTTTGGGCGGTGTTTGGGGGGAGTTGGGGGTGTTTTTTGGGGGGGGGTCTGGGAGCTGGGGACGGTTGTTTGTAACAGTGTTGAGGGGGCTGGGGGGTTGATTGTCTGGGTGGGTGATGAAGGGAGGTCAGTTCCGCGGCGGGGCATGAAGCTATTAGACGGCCCAGGACTGCAGCAACAGATCGCCCCCTTGAATCCCAAGGTCGCCCCAAGGTCGCCCCAAGATCACCCCACCTTGATCACCCCCCATAGATCACCCCAAGATCACCCCCCAAGACCCCCACCTTGATCGCCACGTCAGCATTGAGGTACAGCCCCTGCCAGACCTGCCCAAACCCGCCGCTGCCCAGCTTCCGGACCACATCCAGATCACTCCACCGGATCTGCCAAAAAGCATCCTCGGAGGAAGCCATGATGCGCAGCAGCGCAGCCGCTGCGGGCGGCAGGCCGGCGGCGGCCGCGACGGCGGCGGGGAAGCCCGCCTGCGCCGCCGTCTCGGCGTCGGCCGCCGCCTCGGCCGCCGCCTCCGCCTCGGGCGAGGGCCCCGCGGGCGCCGCCGCGGCTGCCACGCCGGCGGGCGCGCCTGCGGTGCGGGCGGGGGCGCCAGCCGCGCGGCGGGCGCCGCTGCCGGGCGTGGATGGGGGTGTGCTGCCCGCAGATGGGGAGGGCCCCTGCTGCTGCTGCTGCTGCCGGGGCCGCCCCGCCAGGATTTGGGCAAAGCTCAGGGCTGGCTGTAGAGACTGACCATCGGCTGCGTCCTGCTGCTGCTGCTGCTGCTGCTGCTGCTGTTGGGCCGGCGACTGCGCCGCCCCCTTGTCTGGGCTGGATAGCCAGGCGTCATAAGAAGCCATAACCCCACCCCCGCCTGGGCTCGGCGGACTGCCTGCGACCGGCGTCCGGGGCAGCGCCGCCGCCGCGACGGCGCCGCCGCCGTTGGCAGACAGCAGACCCTGAGGCAGCGGGCTGAAGGGCGGGCCGCCCTGGGAGTCGAAGGGGGAGGCCAGCGGGGCGCGCGCAGGGGATGCCCCCGGCTGCGCCGCCGGCGACGCTGGTGACGCTGGCGGCAGCTGTTGCTGCTGCCGCCGCTGCTGAGAGGGCGGCAGCGGGTGCTCATCGCCTGCCCCTCCTCCTGAGCCTCCGTCGCCGCCGAAGCCCGCCGCCGCGACAGCAAACGGGCTCGATGCCCGCTGCGGCCTCGGCGCCGGCTGCTGCTGCTGCTGCTGCTGCTGCTGCTGTCGCCGTTGCTGCAGCTCTGGCGGCAGCGCCTGCGCAGGCAGCGTCTGCAGCGCGGGCGCCGCCGCGGGCGGCGGCTGCAGTGCGGCGGCGATGGCCCTTTCCGCCAGCTGCACAGCGCTGAGCTGGTGGCCCCCCTGGCCCGTCTGCTGCGGCCAGCCGAAGCCCGCGCCGGCTGCGAGCGGCGACGCGGGCGTACCGCCGAAAGGGAAGGACAGACCGCTGGCGCTGCTGCTGCTGCTCGGTTCGCTGGGCCTGGGGGGGAATTTGGTCGACGCGAAAAGCTCCGAGGCGGGCAGGACCATCGGACTGCCGGTGGGCGTCCCCCCGAGCAGCCCGGTGCCGACCGGCGACGCCAGCGGCGGCGCCGCGCCCGGTCCGAGCGGCGAGCGCGCGGGCGACAGCAGCGGCACGGGCAGAGAGGGCGGCGCGCCTGCGCGGCGCTGGTCGAATGAGCCCCGCTGCTCAAATGATCCCCGCTGCTCGAGCGAGCCCCGCTGCTGCTGCTGCTGCGGCTCAGCGGCCGTAGCGAGATGGCGGAACGAGAGGGAGCGGCGGTTCATGCTCGGCCCGCCCTCACCGCCCGCCATGCCGCCGTTGCTGGGGGCGAGGCGGGCGGCGGCGCCGCTGCTTGCACCGGCGGGCGGCTGCAGGCAGTCGAAGGAGCCGCGGCGGGAGCCGCCGCCCGCCGAGGCTATGTTTTGGCCGCTGCCCGTGCGCGGCACGCCGCGGCGCGGCGCCGCCGCTGCCCGCGCGGCGGCCCCCGCGCCGCTGCCAGCCCCGCCGCCCGGCCCCGGGCCTTGCCGCACGGCCGCCGCCGCGCTCGCAGGCGGCCGCCCCGCGCCGCCGCCGCCGCCCGGGGCGCCGCCGCCGCCGCCGCTGCTGCTGCCGCTGAGGCGCCGTGCGCGCTGCGCGGCGGCGGCGGCCGCGGCGTCGGCGCCGCCGGGCTCGCCGTCGGGCGCGGCGACGCGGACTTTGAGTTGGCGTTTGACCTGCAGCAGCCCGTTGACCACTGAGTCGGTGCTGCGCTTGAGCTGAGGGGGGTGGCCACAGAATGCGGGGCGGGGCGGGGCGGGGCGGCGCGTCAGCGGGGAGCAAGTGCCGTGAATGTGCCAGAGGCAGCGCCAACCGCGTCCAATCGCATCCCCAATTCCCCATGCTTGCATTGTGCTTGCTCAAACGCCCCGGTCAAACGCCCCGGTCAAACGCCCCGGTCAAACGCCCCGGTCAAACACCTGGTCAAACAGCTCCGCCGCCTCGTCCTCGTCCTCGCAGGACTCCATAAAGTTGCCCAGCCCCAGGGAGCTGCGGTCGTAGCAAGATACTGTTTTGGGTGCGTTCGTTTCGCCGTTGATGGGCGTGGTAGTTTCAGTTGGTTGGGTTGTGTTTTGGTTGCTGTCCGGGGGAAGGTGTCTGCGCTTTGGTTCCACGCACGGGCACCGGCCAAAGCAACCGCAAGCGCAGCCGCCGCCGCTACTACACGCAACAGCGAGCGCAAGCAACAGCGACCGCAAGCAGCATTAGCGGCCACGCACCGAAGCGCAGCGCCGCCTCTGCCTGCTCCTTCAGGCTCTCCAGAGCCCAGATGGCCAGCGCCCCCGGCGCGCCGCACAGCCGCGCCGTGCGGCGCGTCGTCGCGAGCGCCAGCTGAAAGAAGCAGTCCAGGGCCGCCTCGTTGGCCGCCGCGATCGCGTCCTCCTCGGAATCCGAGATCTCGGGGTACAGCGGAATCTCAGCAGCCAGATCTCGTTCCCGGACCGCGAGATCGTCCCCCAGCCGCTTGTGCGCCAGCCCCGCCGCGCCGAGCAGCGACGCGAGCAGCGACGGCACCCAGCCGTGCGCCAGGACGGCCTCGTCGCCGGGCGGCGGGGGGCCGTCGGGGCGGGCGGAGGAGGAGGAGGACGCCCAAACCGAGGTGGGGTGGTGGGGCATCGCCTCGGGCTCTTCCAGGCCTGGGGGGTTGGGGGGCGGCGCCGGGTTTGAGGCCAGGGATGGGTTGGTGGGTTGGCTGTGCGGGCATGGCTCAGTTGGGAATGGGGCGAGGGGGACCGGCTTCCGGGCAGCGCGACGGCCCGCGCCGGGCGAGCGTGCTGCGGCTGGCGAGCCAATCAGCAAAGGGCGCCCCGGCCGCGCGTGCGCCCCCTCCCGGCCGGCCTGCTCGCGCTCCTCCGTCCCGCGAGGCGAGCCAAAAAAAACGGCCCCGCACCCTCGTCGCCGTCCCCGTCGGCGCCGGCGCCCAGCATATCTGCGGCCTCCGCCGCCGCGTCCGCGTAAAGCGCCACCACCTGCCGCCCGACCTCGAGCTTTAGCGACTCAAAGGACCGCGCCACCCGGTTGTACCCCAGATCCGCGACGCTGCGCCACGTCAGCGCCACCGCGCGCGCCGCGCCGCTGAGCGCGTGGAGGGGCACGCCGGGGTCGGCAGAGAGCGACGCCGGCCGCAGCAGCGACGCCTGCAGCGCGCGCGCCGCCTCGCACGACGCGGAGAACACGTCCGAGGCGGCGGACTGCAGGCGTGCGTGCGAGTCCGAGGCGGGCGCGCGCAGCGCGGCGAGCTTGGTCGCGTCGCTGGCCAGGGCGGCGTCGATGTCCCGGACAGCTTCTGCCAGTTTCCGGGCCACCCGAAAGGCGACGCGGCAGTCGTCCTCCCCCCACTTCGCCGCGCCCCCCGCGCCGGCGGCGGCGAAGGCGGCGGCGACGCGCGAGGCGGTGGCGGTCGCGAGGGCCACGAGGGCGGGCTGCAGCTGGCAGACGATCACGCTGGGGGGTTTGTTTGAGGGGGGTCGGTGTGGGTGGGAGGTTGGGTTTGCAGCCGGGCTTGTTCCAACCGCCGTGGGTTTAAACCACTGCGGCATAAAAACAACCCCTGGCGTGTGAGCTCAAGGCGGATGGTCCCCCCCACAACCAAGCCTCCAGCGGCGCGCCCCCCCACCTCAGCCGCCCCTGCAGCCCGCAGCTCTGCAGCAGGTCCCCGTGGCTCCTCAGCCCCCTCGTCACGTCCCGGGCCCGCTTCAGGGAGTCCTCCAGGTACCCGGCAGCTTCCTCCAGCTCGCGCCAGCTGGCGGGGCCGTCGACGGCTGCTGCCTCGGACAGCTCGGCCGCCAGGTCTGCTGCCTTGGACTCGGCCTCCTGCGGTGTTGGGTTTGGGATCGATGCGGTTTGTTTGGACACTGCACGTTTTGGTTTGAACACCCCTTCAGTTCACAACGCCGCAAGCGTAACACTGCATGAGCAAAGCAGCGCTGCCTGTGTGCAACACCGAACGCAGGACCCCTGCAACAGTCCTGGGCCCGAGCCATGCTGGGCGCCAGCAGTGCCCCCCCCCACCCCCACCTGCAGCTCCACCAGCAGGTCGTCTTCAGTCATCGCCGCGCCCAGCGCGCTCTGCAGCGACTCGCGCCACCGGCTCCTGCGGGGGCGGGGGTGGTTGGCGTAGATTGGCGCCGGCTCGGCGCGCCGCGTTCAAACGCCCCGCCGCGCCAGGCCGCCGCTGCAACTGCCTCGCAGCGCAAAGGGCCGTACACGCACACAGACCCACACACACCTGGAGGCCTGCAGCGCGCTGGCGTCCAGGGAATGCTCCAGTCCCAGCGCCCCGCCCGCGTGCATTGGCGACCCAAGGCCGCTGCTGCTGCGCCGGTGGCGCGGGAAGGGGCTGCTGGCCTGGCGGCGGGCCGAGGATTTGTCGGGCCCGGCCAGCAGCAGGGACTTGGCGCTCTTGGAGCGGCTGCGGGGGCGGGCGGTCGGGGAGGGGTTAGAGGGGCTGTTAATGGGGGGCTCGCTTTGACCAGATATGCCTCGTTTGACCAGGCCAGAACGCGTTTGACCAGAGGAGGCCGCGCTGGGTCACAGCGCATGTGCACCAGCGGGCGCGCCCCCCCTCCAGTGTTGCACCGCCGCACGGCCAACCATCCGGAATGCAAACGGCCGACCACTCAACCACTCACAGCTTAACCGCCGAGAGCTCGTCCCCCGTGCCCTCGCCCCTGGCGCTGCCGGGCGTGCTGCTGCGCCTGCGGGGGTGGGTGTGCCGCAAGGGGGGTGAGGAGGGGCCGCAGCGCGGCAGTCAGCCGAGCACAGCAGCCGTGTGGGCAGCTGCAGAGATTTTCATCCCCCGCCAACAGTCAGCCGCAAGTGTGCTGCTCCCCCCCCTGCTGCCTGCCCTGCGAGCGCCTGCCCCTCACCCTCTGCCTGAAGAGCCGCCCTGCTGCGGCGACGCGCGGCCCGCCGAGGCGGGCCACACCGGCGACGCGGCGCCGTGCCCCTGCGCCCCGCCGCCGCGGGGCTGCCCCTGCTGCGCGGCGCCGGGCCGGCCGCCGGCGGCGCCCGCGCCCTCGGCGGCCCGGGGGGTGCCTGCCGCGGACACCTCGGGCACGCTGGGCGTCGCCCAGCCCGGCGACAGCGCTGCGCTGCCGTGGCGGTCCGAAAGCGCCCCAGACAGCTGGGGCTGGGGCTTTGCGTCCGTTGAGATTCCGAGCACCGACAGCGTCGTCGCCAGCTGCGGGGGGCGGCGGGTTGGGCCGGCGGCGGCGCGGTCGGTGCGGGGGCGCTTCGGGGCGCGGGGCCGTGCTTCGCCCGCGGATGTGGGCCCGCCCTTGCTGGCCCTGGCACCTCATTCGGTTGCTTCCAGTCAAAAGACAGCACCCACGCGCACCTCCTTGAACGTCCGGTCCCGGTTCATGGCCTTTGTATCCTTCCTGTCCTTGCGCCGCCCCCGCCGCCGCCCGCGGTGCGGCGCGCGGCTGCGGCCCTCGCCGGCGCCGGCGCATGCGGCGGCGGCGGCGGCGGCGGCGGCGGCGGCCGAGAGGGGCGGCGAGTCGGCGGCGCGCAGCGCCGCGGCGCTGAGCCTCCGCCGCAGCGAGGAGGAGCGGCTGCCTGCGGGGCGTGCGCGCGCGCGCGGGGACAGGGGAGGGCTCGCCGTCGCCTCGGGGGCTGTGGCCGTGCACCCCGGCCGGCGGCGGTGGGCGCGGGCGGAGCGCACGCGTGTGCGCGCCGCACGACGCCCGCTGCCGCGCGCTGCAGCCCTTCCGCCCTCGTCAACGCAGTGCCGCTCACGTCTGTTGCCGTCATCCCTCCTCCTGCCCAGCCCCTGGGCTTCATATTCGTCGTCGAGAGCGGCCTGGAGGTCCGCAAGCCGTTCCCGCTCGTCCTCGGCCTCCATCCCGGCCCTCTACTGCCTCCTAAACGATGCTTCAGTCATTTCAATCCCTTCTGAGGCCCCATACACACGACGCGTCGTCGACACTCAGTGGAGATCACAACGGCAAGAGGGGCAGCCTCCGGCTCATTGTCCGGCTCAATCCAAATCATCTCTGTCCCACTTGCATTCGCTGCCTGTGTCGAAACCAGCCCTGTGGGGCACTGCACACCCGATGACCGCGGGCAAGCCTTAGCCCTATGTGGATCGCCCCCCAGCTCATTGCAATCGCCCTTTCATTCTCTCCCTTTTTCGCAGCCGCAAGTGAGCAGCGGGTGTACCGCGCCCCCTGCCGAGCCTCAGCGGCGTCGACCAGGGCTACCAGTCCCGAGCAGGCGCGCGTAGAAGCAGCGGGAAGCAGGGCGCGATCGCTGGACGGCCGCCTGGCCGCGCTGCCGCCCCGGCGGAGCTGCCAGGCGCCAGCGCCCGCGCCTCGCTGGCGGCGGCCGACCACGCGCCTGCATGCCCGCCGCCTCCGCGCAGGCCGCCCGCAGCAGCTCCCTCCCTCCCGGACGCGATGGCGATCGCCCACCCAACAGCCGACCTGTGAGCGGATGCGCGCGGCCGCCGCGGCCCCTTCGGCAAAACGGTGTTTGCAGTCCGCGGCAGGCGGCGCGCCGCGCCTCACACGCTGGTCGCGCTCGCACCCTGCAAGCCACGACTCCAACCGCCGCGTCCCCAAACCAAACCCAACCAGCTGCGACAAGTACCACACCCACGACGTGGACGCGACGGTGGAGGAGCCGGCCCTTCGAATTCTGCCGCCCATATTTAGGTGGGGGCCCGGGCCAGTCCCCTTTTTGCATGACTGGGCCGCCGCGCCCCCTGGCTTGCTGGGGGCCTGCCAGGGCTTGAGGCCCTTGCAAACCGTCCGCGCCGCCGGGGCGCACATTCAAACTCGCGAAACGCAAGCTTGCGCCCCCCACCCTCTCCCGCCGCCGAAACGCCCCAAACAAAACCCTGACGCTCAAACCCCCATACCCCTAAACCCCTAAACCTCTAAACCCGCCCAGGGATTACGGCGGCGCGCGCACCTTTGCGGGCCCCGCCCACACCATAAAGTGCTTCGAGAACAACCCCCTCGTGCGCAAGGCCGTGCTCGGCCCCGGCCGGGGCCGCGTGCTGGTCGTCGACGGCGGCGGCTCCCTGCGCTGCGCGCTGCTCGGTGACATGCTGGGAAACATCGCGGCCAAAAACGGCTGGTGGGCCGGGGCGCTGGTTGCGCTGGTGGGGTGGGGGTTTGCTGGGGGCCGCCGCTCGCTTGTTGGCGGCCGAACTATGGCCTGCCTTGATGCAGCGGCGCCGCCCGCAAACGCGGCGCACGCATCACTCGGGCACAACACACGCGCGCGCTGCACGCGCCGCGCGCACAGACAGCGCCCCACCCCCCCCAAACCACTCACCAAAGGTCTGGCATCATCGTCAACGGCTGCATCCGAGATGCCGAGGGCCTGGGCGCCCTTCCTGAGCTCGGCGTCAAGGCGCTGGCCACCTGCCCCCTCAAAAGCTCGAAGCGCGACCCGGGGGTCGAGGTGGGCGCCCCGCCGCGCCGCTTTTCGCCCCCATCAGCGCGCGAAGGCGGGGACGGCAGCGGCAGCAGCAGCAGCGCGCGCGCGCAAGCACCACCGCTCAAAACGTTTTGACGCAACCGCTACGCACCCGCAACAACACTACCTCCACCCCCCCACCCAAACACATACGCACACTGTGCCCCCAGGGCGCGCCCGTAGTCATCGGCGGCTGCGTCATCCGCCCCGGCGACTACGTCTACGCAGACGCAGACGGGGTGATCGTGTCGCGGGAGGAGCTCAGCTTGCCGTGATGATATGGGGGTGATCTCGGGGTGATCTAGCGGGGAGGATTCCGGCGGATCTGGCCCCCGACCCACCCCATGGGACCCGCGTTTGTGTTTGCCACCTTGACAAGCTTGCTTTTTAGGGGACTGTTTGTAATCCCTATTGGTTGGCGTGCCCCTTCTCCTCGTGAGGGCCCGGCGCCAGCAAGTCCAGCAAACCGCCGGCGGCCCCGCCCTCGCCGGACGTTGTTGGCGCGCGCCCCGCGCCCCGCGCCGCGCGCACCCGCGGCCCGACGAATCGCGTCAGTCGGCCCCTTGGATTGGTCGCGTTTTTACACCCCATTGCTTTGCTTTGCATAACCCGTCAAAACTTGCGCAGACACAAAGGTAAAAACGCAAAGGCGAATGCCTGTTGAGTTGGAGAACAAAGCGGCGGTGGCAGCGGTTGCGGGCGCGGGGGCAGCGGGCCCGGGACGGCCTTGTCGCGAGTGATCAGTCGCCTCGCGAGGCTGCCTTGGCAGTTTGCACGTTCGCGCGCGCGCCTGCTAGCCTGCAAAGAAGCTTTCTTCAAAGGCGCGCCCGCCGCCGCCGCCGGCACGTGCGCGCGCGCGCCTGGCCAACGGCAAGGCAGGGGCCTGCCGCCGGCCGGCACGCCTCCGCTTTGGGTTTGGCAGCGGGTTGCAGGCCTCGGGGGCAGGGTCCCAGGTTTAAAAGGGCCATTTGATTCCGAGCTTCATAGCCCTTGCAGGAGGCGTAGTGGCCCCATCTTCTATATGCGGCAGGCGCCCGGGCCCCGCCGCCGGCCAAGTAAAGCGATGAGTTTGCGTGCGGCTGCTGGTCAATTGAAAATTCGAATTGGCTGTTGAGCTTTTCCAGCGCTGTGCGAGCAGACTCTCTAATCCCCCGGGCCCACGCCAATCGGAATGGAAGAAGTAAAGGCAGCCCGAGTCGTCTGCGGTTGAGGCAGAGAGGGGCCGCCGCCGCAGCTCGAGGCGTGCGCTGCCGGCAGCAAACGGATACAGGGCTCGGCTCCAGGGTTCGAATCCCAACCCCTCCAAAAGGCACCGGCCGCTGAACCCTGAACCCTAAACCCTGAGCCCTGAACCGTGAGCCCTAAACCCTGAACCGGGGCGTGCCCTCGCCCTTGGGCGAGACCAGCTCGAGCACCGCGGCGCCGTCGGCCAGCGGGGCCGCCGCAGAGGAGGCGGACGCCGACTTGGGAAGCCGCCGCGGCGACAGCGGGCCGGGGCGCGACGTCGAAACGCCACGCGGCGTGCCCGCGCCGCTGCCGCCGCCGCCGCCGCCGCCCGTGTCGCTCGCGCCGCCGCCGCGGCCGGCCGACGCGCCGGCGCCGCTGCTGCGGGCGCTGCCGCGGGCGGCGCCGCTTGCCGCGCTGGCGCGCGGCTGCGCGGCCGTCAGCCCGCTGAGCCCCCGCCGCAGCTTCTGGACGCCCTTCCTCCACCACAGCAGCTCCCGCGACGCGGCGCCGCGCCTGCGGTGCGCGGCTGCCTGCTGCAGCGCCGCCGCCACCGCCGCTGCTGCGGCGGCCGCCCCCAGCTCGGGCGCCTGCTCGTCGTTGGTGTGCCCCCGCCTCAGCCCCACGACGCGCACGCTCACGCCCGCGCTGCTGCCGCTGCCGCTGCTGCGGGCGCTGGCGCCGTCGCTGCTGCGGCTGCGGCGGCCCTCCAGGTCCCGCAGGGCCGCCGCCTTGAGCCGCGCCGCGAGGCGCGCCTGCACCGCGCCCTCGTCCTGCCGCATGCAGAAGACGAGGCAGAGCAGCAGCAGCCCGGAGGGCACCCAGCCGGCGAACGCGATGTTGAACGCGTCGCGGCGGCCGCCGAGGCGGGAGATGAAGGCGGCGACGATGATGGGGCCGAGGCCGCGGCCCAGGTCGTCGGTGATGGACTGGAGGGCCAGCGCCACGCCCCGCGTCTCGGGCTCTGAAACGGTGGGGTGTGCGGGTGCGCGGGGTTGCCGTGAGAAAGAGCAAGGGGCTCCTCAAGCGGTGGTCCCAGCCCGCGCCGGGAGGGTGGGACGTTGGGCGCGCGCGCGTTTCGGCGGTGAGGCGTGTCGAGGCGGCAAGCGGCCCGCCGACAATCGCCCAGTACACCCCCTCTGCCTTGCCCACAGCCCCGCGCACCGTTGACGTTGAGCATGGCCGCCCGCACGTTGGGCGCCGCCACCGCCGAGAACAAGCCTGCCAGCGCGGCCATCGCCAGCGTGGGGCCCAGCCCAGCCGCCTTTATGTCCGCGTTGACCAGATAGTACATGGGGCCGGTGGTGCAGATGCTCGCCAGGCCGCAGAGCAGCGGCATCAGCTCCTTGCGGCGGTTGTAGAGCAGCTGCCCCGCCGCGCCGCCGGCCACGAGGCCGACGCCGCCGCCGAGGTTGAAGACGATGATGATGACCGTGGCGATGGCGACGGAGAAGCCCTTGTCCTGTTGGTTTGGCGTTGTTTGAAGTGGCGGCAGTCAAGGAGGGGGGGTATCGAGCGGCTGCAGCGGGCGGGAGCTGCGAGAGAAGCGAGCAGCAGGTGGGCGGACGGGTGCATGCGTGCGTGCCCCGCTGGCGCCGCCTCGGCACCAGCGGCCCTGTGCCTCAGCCCTGCGTACGGTTTGGAAGCCACCCCCAGCCCCCCAAACAACACCCCCCCACGCCCAACCCAGCCACCTGCGAGAAGTAGTCATTGAGGTAAGCCCCGATCACCCCCCACGGCAGGCAGCCGGGCACCGCCTGGAGGATGAGCACGAGGTTGGACGGCGCGCGCAGCGCCGCGCGCGCCTTGGACCAGGTGATGGTCTCCTCGTAGGCCCCGCCCTCCGCCAGCTGGTGCTGCAGGGCCTCCTCGTACGCGCCGCTGTGGGGCGTCCGAGGCGGGCGCGCACGCGCGGGGCGGGGCGGGGCGCGTTTAGTTAGGGGAATCGACTTCTCGCCCTTGCACTAGCCTTCAAACCAGGCGCGGCCGGAGTGCGCTGAGCGCGTCGCCCCTGGCAAGCACCCTGTGGCGCCGATGCAGGCAGCCAGAGACGGCGCCGGCCCCTGGCCCTCTTGCAGCCGCGCCCAACCCCTCAACGCCTGAGCCTGGCAACCTCCCCGAACCCCAAAAGGACGCACCGCGGGGGGTCCTTGATGAACAGAACGATGGCCAGCGCCAGCAGCAGCGAGGGCACGGCCACCATCAAGTAGGGCACGCGCCAGTTGGTGGCGGGGCCCAGCAGGCCGGCGAGCAGCTGCCCGCACATGATGCCGCCCCCTGGGGTTGGGGTGTTGGGTTTTGGTTTTGGTTTTGGGTTGGTTGGCGGCGGCCGTGCGCTCGTGCAAAACAGCGCGCTTGCTCGTCCGCATGAACAGCGCCGCCCGGATGTAGCCACGCAGCGACTGCGCGCGCGGCCGTGGGCCGCCGCTGCCGCTGCTGCGCGCGCGCAATCCACAGCCCAACGCTGCAAGCTCCCGAACCCCCCCCAAACCCCCGCACCGATGGCCATCTGCACCAGCGCTGCCATCGCGGCGCGGGAGGTGATGGGGAAGAGGTCCCCCAGCAGCGAGTAGACCAGGGGAATGACGCCGCCCACCGCCACGCCGGTGAGCATGCGCAGCAGGAAAAACTGCCAAAACGACTTGACCTGCGGAGTTGAGGGTTTGGGGGTTTTGGGGGGGCTTAGGGGTTTGGGATTTGGAGAGGGGCCGGCCGCGTTTGGGAAGGGGGCGGGGGCGCAGCGCGCGCGGCGCAGCAGCGGCTTTGGCGAGCTCCGGCCCGCTGCGGGCGGCGGCGGCTGCAGCGGCGGCTGGGGGAGCCGCGGGCAGGCGGGCGGGCGGGCGGGCGGGCGGGCGGCTCACAAAGTAGGTGCAGAGGCAGGGCCCGTGGCCAACGACGACGATGACAAAGAGCAGGTGGATGCGGTTGATCTTGTCTGTAAGGTAGCCGCACTGTTAGTCATGATTCGTTGTTGTTGGGGGGAGGGTTGAGGGTTCAGAGGGGTTTCTGGCAGGGGCGGTGGGGACCCATGATAAAGGCAGGGGCGCGCACAACGAAGCTCCGGCAGCGCAGGAGCTTCACGGGGGGGTGGCGGAAGCAAAAGGGGGTGTGCTTGCTGGTGACGCCTTGCACACACACACGCCCCCCCCCCCCACCCCTTTGCCCCTCACCAGGATGGCGGAGGGTGCTCCCACGAGGAAGAACGCCGCCATGACATAGCCGCCCCTGCGGTGGGTCGGTTTGGCCGATTGAGGGGAGGAGGGGGCGCGGGACGCCCCGTGCCGGGCGCGGCGATGGCCGCAAAGCAAGTTGCTCCAGTGTGACGAGTCCTGCCAACGGCTGAGCAAGCGCTAAAAGGACAGCTGCAAGTAAGGTAAATACTCACAGGTAGGTGTCTTTCTGTAAGCTGTTGAACCCGAAGTCGTTGGCGGCGGCCGTCAGCTGTTGTTGGGTGGGAGGCGGGGGCAGCGGGCGCGCCGCTTCAGCTTTCGAACGACCGCACGCACCCGAATCGACAGCAACTTAACCCGCCATTGCCCAGGCATGCTGGCATGCAGCGCGCCGCAGCAAAAGCGCAGACGAGCAGCCCCGCCCCATCTGAAACGTGAGTTTGGTCGCCCACGTTTGGCGCCAGCAGGTTTTGGTCGGCGTTGAGCAGCGCCATCATCGCCGCAAACGCCGCCACCATCACGCCCCGCTTCAGACGGCCAAAGGGGTGCACAAACGGCCGGGGCGCCGCCGCCTCGGGCGCGGGCGCCGCCCCGGCGGCTGCGGCGGGGGCGGGGCGTCGAATGGGGGGAAGGCGTCGGTCCCGGGCCGGTGGCTGCGTGGCTCGATGCGCGCCCAGGCCGCCTCTGCGCAGCACCGCGCACCGTGCCGCGCACACACTAGCAGCCCCCGCGACAAGCATCCGGCGGTCTGCTCACCTTTCTCCGCTACCGTCATTGCTGCGGCGCGCGCTGCAGGCAGGTTGCTGCCCGGCGGCGCGCAGGCGCGGGGCGCAGCGAGCGGTAGCGTGCGCCGCCCCGCTGGTGCGCCCGGCTGGTGGGCGGGGGGCGTCCCGCGTCCCCTCGAGCCTCTCTAAACTACGATTAAGCTCCGAAGAAAGCAGCACCTCCGTATTGCGCGGCTTTGAGCCAGCGTCCGGCGCAAAAACCGGCGCTCGTCAAATTACCGCGCACCGCGGGCCCTTGCAAGGCCAGGCTCGGCGCGATGATGGTTAATATGACATTTCGGGTAACAATAATAAGTTTTGAGATCGCGCTGAGTTGGCTAGACCGCGGTCTTGAGGGCTTCCAGGCCGCCCGCGCGGCTGATGCTGCCTGCCGCGCGATCGTAGCGCCCGCGGCTGGCATCAAAATCGTTTGGAAGCCCCCAGAAGCGAATACCAGGGAGGGTAGGGGGAGAGAGGGCAGGAGGGGCGCCGGCCGACGAGGCGCGCGCAAACGACGCGCCGTCCCGCCGCTCCTCTGCCCCCGCAAGACAGCAGTCAGCAGCGCGCCAGATCCCCCCAAACCCGCCAAGTGCCGATTGGTTTAGCTATTTACATTGATACAGATACAGAGGAGATTCTCGAAGCAGATCGTCAAAGTCAAGCAAGGGGCGGCTAAACCCTAAAGGCAGGTGCTCAAGTTACGGTAACACACGAGCGAGCCTCAACTCATTGCCGCAAGCTGCCGGGGCTGCCAATTCAGAAGCGTCAAGGGGTGTCCGGAGCGAATAGAAACGCAGGGCCCACTGCACGCGGCGCGGTGTGGCGCCGGCGGGCAAAAAGCTGCGCCCCAGGAACCCCCCAAAACCGTCAAACGAGCTACCTATAGCCCGCCGCAGCGCAGCACCGGCTCTGGCGCTCAAATCCCCACGCCGCGCCGCGCCGCGCCGGGGTCGACCCGGCCGCCCCAAAGCCTCCTGCCGCCCCGCTCAGTCCGTCTCCGGAAACTGAACAGACACCTCTGCCGCCGCCGCCGCCGCCGCCGCCCGCTCGCCCGAGGCCAGTGCCGCGACGGCAGCTGCCTCTGCGGGGTCAACCGCCAGGTGGCGGTGGAGGAAGGCCAGCAGGGGGTCGAGGTTCTCTGGGCGCAGGCCCATGGGGTGGGCCTCTGCGGGTTTTGGGGGGAGGGGGAGCGTTTGTGTGGGGGGGGGCGGTGGCTTGGGGGGAGTTGGTTTGGGCGGGGTGAGGGGGGTGAGGGGTTTCAGGGGAGCCAAAGCCAAAGCCAAAGCCAAAGCCAAAGCCAAAGCCAAAGCCAAAGCCAAAGCCAAAGCCAGAGCCAAAGCCAAAGCCAGAGCCAAAGCCAAAGTCAAAGCCAGAGCCTGAGCCAAAGCCAAAGCCAAAGCCAAAGCCAGAGCCAGAGCCAAAGCCAGAGCCAAAGCCAAAGCCAAAGCCAGAGCCAGAGCCAAAGCCACAGCCAGAGCCAGAGCCAGAGCCAGAGCCAGAGCCAAAGCCAGAGCCAGAGCCCCCACCTATGTGCGACGCGTTGAGCACCTGAACGTGCGTCTCAGCCGCCACCTTGCCCGCCGCCGCCCGCACCGCATCCGGCGGGGCCAAGTGGTCGCGCGCGCCCGCGCGGAAAAAAGCGGGCACCGAAATAGACGCGGCGCGGCGGCCGGGGTAGTAGGCCAGCGTGCCAAACAGCATGCGCGCGCAGACCTTGTTCTTCCAGCCCTGGCGGGGGTGGGGGGTTGGGTTTGGGGGTGGGTGGGGTTTTTGAGGAGGTTGGGGGTTTGGGGGGATTTGCTGTTTTGGAGGGTTTGCTGCCGGTTTGAAGAAGGTTGGCCGGCTTCCGCACCACCGCCCCGGCTCTCTGTTGACAGAAGACCGCAACAACCCCAAAAGAAAAAAGGCGGCCCCCCCTTGGCGGCCCCAGCGCGACCCACCCCCTGGTATCTGCGCGCCGGCCCATCGGGCTTGAAGTGCGGCAGGTCCGAGTCGAGCAGCGGCACCAGCGCCAGCGCGCCCTCAGAAATGGGCGCCGCCAGTCTTACGTAAACCGGGGGCAGCCCCAGCAGCCGCCGCAGCGCGTCGGACAGCGCGGCGGCCAGCATGCGCAGCGTGCGGCGGGCGTCGGGGTAGTGGCCGTCCAGGGGGTGGGGGGGGCGGAGGTAGGGCTCCTGGGGTTTGGTTTGGGGTGGGGGTGTGTGGGGGAGGGGTGTTGGGGGCGTTGGGGGGAGGCGGAAGGGGGGGAGGAGGGTTGGGCGGAGGGAAAGTTGGGGGGAAGGGAGCCTGGGCGCTCGCACGGCGGGCCAAAGCACACCGGGCCCCTCCACAGCAAACATCCAGCGCACGTTTGCGACGATGGCTTTGATGCGCTGCGGCCCCAGCCGCGCCGCAGTCTCCATCACGTGGCCGCCACTGGGGGGGGGCGGGGGCGAGGGGCAGGTTGGGGCGGGTTGGGCGGGGGCTTGGTGTTGAGGGGAGGGGAGGGGCGGGGAGAAGCGGGGAAGGGAGGGAGGGGTGGCGCGTTTGCGTTGGCCGACCCCACCCCCAAAGGCTCACCTGAAGCTCACGCCCCACAGCGCGACGCGGCCGCCGTCGACGCGGCCGCCCAGGTTGGTGGACTGCGCGGGGCAGGGTGGGGGGGTGAGCAGGCAATGTTCATCTGAGGGTGGTTGGTGACTCCAGTACTGCAGTGCGTCTCCCACCCAGCCACCGCACCACCGCCTCACTAGCGAGCAGAGAAACCCCCCCACCCGCCCCCCCCCCCTCACCTGCACGTGGTCTAAGACGGATGCATAGTCCTGGAGGTGGCGGGTGACGGACACCCAGTGACGGGGCTCCCCGTCGGAGCCGCCGAATGTGCGGTAGTCAAACACCACCGCGGCGATGCCGGCCTGCATTGCGCGAATGTGCGGGGTTTGGGAAAGGGGGGGGCCAAGTCGCAGGTTGAAGTCAGGGTGGCTTAGGGGTTTTGTCGGCCGCCTGACTGCCACGGCGGCAGCCCCTACGCGCTGGCCGCCTGCACGCAGACGGGTGGACACCGCCCTCAAGCCCAGGCGCGGCCGCCGGCAAAACAAGACCGCGCGTGCTCGAGCGCGTGCCCCCACCTTGGCAAAGCGCTCCCCGTACGCCCCCAGCCCGACGTCTTTTTGGGCTCCCAGGCCGTGGGCCATGATGATGACGGGAGGGGGCCTGCCAACGGGGACGGGAGGCGGGGCGGGAGAGGGGTTTCAAGGGCGGCGCAGCGCAGCGGCAGAGGGCGTGGGGCCGGCAGCCAAGGGGCTGGCCGGCGGCTGCGGGCACAAGCGCAGCCGCCCTGCGTTGCTTGCGCCTCCCACCGCCCGCTGGTTTCGTTCAGAGCGAGGAAGGAGGCAAAGGCTCCAGAAAGGGGAACGTGCAAGCAAATGGAGAGAGGGGCCAGAAAGGGGAGCCCGCCCGTCCCCCGCCTCACTTGGAGAGGCCCTTTGGGAGGTAGACCCAGGCCTCCAGCAGCTCGCCGCGCGAGGGGATGCGCTCCGTGGCGCGCGAGAACGCGGCCGCGTCGATCGGCGCGTTGGGGCCGGCGGCGTCGTACGACGTGTCGCGGACGAACTCGGTGTCGACGTGCGGCTCCCAGGGCAGCGCGAGGAGCGCGCCGAGCGACAGCGCGGCGAGCGCGGCGCGGGCGGCGCCGTGGGCGAGCGCCGCGCCGCTCCCGCGCCCCATCCTCTCTGCGGCGGCTGCCGGCGGTCCTGGGGCTTTGCTACGGGTTAGGCGCGATCCTTTAACGACCGCTGCCAGCGCTGGTTGGCGCTGCGGGTGAAGCGCGGGCCACACGGCGTCGCCCTGTTCGGGGCCGGGAGCGGCGTCTGGGGAGCGTGATGGGCGAGACAGGGCGCCAGCAATGAGATTACGCGCCGCTGCTCGTAAGCGGCAGCCCATACGCGGCGGCGGCGGCGGCGCGCGGCAAACGTGCGGACGCCTCACTCTTGCATGAGCGGTGCAGGTGCCGCCGCGGCGTTTGGTCCCTCCTCGGCCGCATGGCGGGCTCCATCCCTCGCCGTGCCCATCCAGCGGACTGGTCCCCACGCGTTACAGTCCTTCACCGCCCAGCACGGCCGCCGTGCGCCGCGTGGTCAAATGCCACGGCCGCCGGTCAAACCCCACAACACACACGCCCGCACACACCCCGCCGCCGCCGCCGCCGCGCCCCCGCTCACTCGTAGCGCTGCGAGCGGCCGTGCGCCGCGGCGTAGCTGTAGCCGCGCTGCTGCCCGGGGTGCGGGCAACCCGCCGGCGGGCCCGGAACGCCGTATGCGGCTGGGCTGGCCGGGGCCAGGTACACCGCCGGCGGCTGCTGCTGCGGCGGCGGCGAGTTGACAAAGACCATGGGCGGCCCACCCCACCTGGCAAGGATTGTGTAATGGTGCGTCGGTTGGTCGGTTTGATTGCTGTTAAGTTGCCGCTGAGCAATCATCTGCATGCAGCAGCCCACCCGCCCCGTTGCTGCCATGCACCCGCCCCGTCCCTTGCCAACAGCGCACCCCGGCAGCGACGCCGGCAGAGGTGCGGTGGGGTCAGACTGCGCGCCGCCCCTATCACGCTTGCCCTGCAGAGGGGGAGCGCGGTTTGTTGCCTTAGGGTGACTTCTGATGCAGCTAGCTGGCACGACAAAAATGCAGCCTGCTGAGCGGTGTCGCGTATGCTCACGCGAGCAGGCAACACCACGCACGCCGCAGCCCAGGGCCATTGGTCACCTTCCCCTTGCGCCCCCGCCGCCCCTCCCTCCGGCCGCTTGTGCCGCCGCCCCTCTCTACGTCCTCGCCGCCCGACGAGGAGCCGCCGCCCTCAAAGGTGCTGCTCTCCTCGCTGGAGCCCCCGCCGTCCGTCCCGCGCCGCTCCGCCTCGCGCCGCTCGCGCCGCCGCCGCCGCCGCCGCCGCTGGGCGCCGGCCTTGCGGCGCGCCTCGCGGCGGCGGCGGCACCAGCGGCGGCAGAGGCAGAAGCAGCAGGTCAGCAGGGCGAGCACCACCAGCGCGCCGATGGCAATCGTGGCCATCCCAGATCTGGAGGCGGCGAATGCCGCGAGGCGGCCGAGTGAGCGTTGCGAGAGGCCGCCGCCGCCGCCGCCGCTGGTGTGGCCGCCGCCGCCGCCGCCTGGAGTACTGCCGCCACCGCTCGTGCCGTTGGCTTTGGGCATTGTTTTTTGGGCGCGGCGGGGTGGGCTGTCGGTTTCTCGTGCCTCGCAACATATCATCACGATGTGCGCTGGCAGACAGGGGCGCCGAGCAGAACCGCGCCGCGAGGCTCACATGGTGCGGGGGAGGTGGAGGAGGAGGGGTAGGGCGAGATGGCGCCCCCGCCGGGGCGCGGGTCGCTGTATGGCGCACACCACTTGGGGGCAAGCACGTTCTGGGGTGTGTGTGGGCGGCAGGTGCGGTTTTTTGCGCATCTTCCAGACAGCTGGGGGTGTGTGGCCCAGACGTGCATCCGGCATCCCCCACCAAAACCTTCCAGCCGGGCTTTGCAACACGCATGGTCCTGGGGTGAGCAGCGCAGTTGGCCACCAGCGGCGCCAGTCCAAACTGGCCGCCACCAGGCCGTAATGACTGATCACGGGGCCGCCGCACCGTGAGGTCGTTTGCGTAGCCCTGGTCGCAGTTGCAGGTGCACTCTGTCGTCGACAGGGTGCCGTGCCCGCCGCAGTCCGGAGGGGGCACGATGATCGAGTTGCAGTTGGCCATGGCGACGGCGGGGGGCACGCTTCCCCAGACAGGGACAGCAGCAGCCGCGCGGCCCGCGCGGCGGGCGCCGCAGCGGAGCGCCCCCCTGCAGCGGCGGTGGCGCGCGGCAGACCGGGGCGCTGAAGGCAAGTTGACAGCGTTTTCTGGCTCCGGTAAACGCGTAGTGCAGCTCGGCCACCGCAGGAACCGCGGGCCCGCGGGGCGGACGGAGGCGAGTTGAAAGGCCTCCCCGCGCGCGGACGAACGCGGACGCGCTGGTCCTGGGTGCAGAAGGTCTGCGGTTCCCCCGCAATATATAACTGGATGTGCTCTGCAGCATGGCCAGCTTGCTGGGGGGGTGCCAGGCCGAAGGTTGACTGCCCCGTTTGACCAGGTGCAGACGCCTGGTGACGAGCCCCGCGGACCACTGCCTGGGAGTGATTTCCCCTCACTACCTTGACTGCGCACCAACGACGCCCCCGGCTGCTCCGGCTGCGCATCCCTTGAATCCCTCCTTGCTTTCGGCCATCACGAAGACACACATCTCACAGCACAATCTCAACCCGCCCCGGGCCTGAAGACAAGCCAGCACAATTCCATTCCGCACACATGGCGGCCTGCGCGAGGCATCGCTTCAAAAGGGGTGGTTGCAGGAGCTGCAGCAGTGCGGCCGCCGTCTGGCCGCCGTTTCCTGCGCGGGCGAGGGTTGCGCGCGCGCGTGCACGCCCCCGGCCCCACGCGGCGGCCAGCGCCGCGGCCCCGACAGCTCCAGCGAGGCTGAAACGTGTTCTTCGACCCATTTCGCGCTTCATACGCCTACTCCGACCAGGGAGGCAGTGCGTGGCGGAGGAGCAGCTGCTCCGGGAGCAGAACCCACGGCCCAAGAAGCCCACGCTTCTCCTCTCCTTCCACAAAGCTTCACGCACAACGCAGCGCAACAGCGCCCGCAAAAGCGAGGGCGCTTCACCACCAGCAGGCTTGCTGATCTCGCGTTCTCGCAGCAGGGCTGCTGCAGCGGGCGCGCGCGCGGCGGCAGCAGCAGCACCACCATGCTGACGCCGGCTGCGGGCCTGATGGCCCTGCAGGCCGGCGCAGGCCTGGGGCCGCTGGGGCGC
The DNA here is from genome assembly GCA_003203535.1 of Raphidocelis subcapitata. Classification (NCBI taxonomy): domain Eukaryota; kingdom Viridiplantae; phylum Chlorophyta; class Chlorophyceae; order Sphaeropleales; family Selenastraceae; genus Raphidocelis; species Raphidocelis subcapitata. The sequence continues at coordinate 130,330 of BDRX01000026.1, forward strand.
GTGGCGAGCAGGTGAGGGCTGGGGCCTGCCCGCTTGCCGCTGCTGTCTGCCGCCCGGATCTGCGGCTGCGGGCTCGACGGCAGGGGCGCATCCTAACCACGCCGCCCGCCGCCGCGCCGCGCAGCGTCGCGCGCGCCTTGAGCACGCAGGCTGCGGCAGCGGCGCCGCCGCCCGCGCCCGAGCGGACCTCGTTCGGCGGCCTCAAGGACGACGACCGCATCTTCCAGAACATCTACGGCCGCCACGACATTGGGATCAAGGTGCGCGCTGGGGGGGCTGCGCGGCGGCGGCAGAACCAGAAAAACCCCGGCAGGCTGGGGTCGGCGGGGTCGCAGCCACCCACCGCGCGCGGCAGCGGCCCAGCGGCACGCGGCCCAACGGCGCGCACCCGCGCACGCGCTTTTCCCCCCCTCCGCAGGGCGCCATGGCGCGCGGCGACTGGTACCGCACCAAGGACCTTGTGACCAAGGGCAGCGACTGGATAGTCGACCAGATGAAGAAGAGCGGCCTGCGCGGCCGCGGCGGCGCGGGCTTCCCCTCGGGCCTGAAGTGGTCCTTCATGCCCAAGGCGGTGCGTTGGCGCCGCGCGGGGTGGGGAGGCCGCCGGCGGCGGCAAAGGGCGGCGGCAGGCGGCCGCGCGTGGCGGCCCGTGCGGCGCGCGGCAGCCGATGCCGCCGAGGCGGGTGCCGTATGGCGCGGCGGCCGGCCTGGGGGCCTGTTACCCACCTCCCCAGCAGCGCAGCAGGGGCTGCCCGCTCGGCGGACCGGCGGCCCCTCACCAGGCCGCCCCCCAAGCCCCACCCCTCCCCCACCGCAAACGCCCCCCTCCCCTCCCACCGCAAACGCCCCCCTCCCCTCCCACCGCAAACGCCCCCCTCCCCTCCCACCGCAAACGCCCCCGCCCCCCAGTCTGACGGGCGCCCCTCCTACCTGGTGGTCAACGGCGACGAGTCGGAGCCCGGCACCTGCAAGGACCGGGAGATCATGCGCCACGAGCCCCACAAGCTGGTGGAGGGCTGCCTCATCGCGGGTGGGCCTGGGGCTTTTCTGCTTTTGGGGGGGGGCCTGGGAGGGGTGGGGTTGAGGGCGGAAATGCGGGGCTGGGCAGCGGGCGGCGCCTTGTGTGTTCCTGGGAGCAGGGGCTGGCGCTCGTGCGTTTGGAGGGTGGAGGGTTGGCCGCCGAGTCGCCCCAAAACGACGCCCCCCCTACCCACGTACCCACGCACCCACCCACGCACCCACCCACGCACCCACCCACCCACGCACCCACCCACCCACCCACCCACCCAAACAAAACAAAACAAACGCCCCAGGCGTGGGCATGCGCGCGCGCGCCGGCTACATCTACGTCCGCGGCGAGTTTGTCAACGAGCGCCGCGCGGTGCAGCGCGCCATCGACGAGGCCTACAAGGCGGGCTTCCTGGGGAAGAACGCCTGCGGCAGCGGATACGACTTTGACCTCATGGTGGGCGTTTGACCGGGGTGTTTGACCCGGGCCGTTGACCGGGCGGCTGACCAGGCGCCGACAGGCTTGCCCCTGCTGGCTGCCGGGTGCAGCCTGCGTCTGCGCGGGCTCGCCCGCACCCGGTTCACGGGCGCCATGCTCCTTCCTCACCCCGACGAAAAGCGCCCTTCGACGCGCCCCGAAAACCCCCCTCCCCAAACGCCACCCCTCCCCCCAGCTGCACTATGGCGCCGGCGCCTACATCTGCGGCGAGGAGACGGCGCTCATCGAGTCTCTGGAGGGAAAGCAGGTGGGGCCTTGGGCGGGGGGGCACGCACACGCTGAAGTGCTATTTGACAAAAACGCCGAAAACGAGGCCCCGTCTTGCCCTCGTTGCCGCCGCCGCACCGCCAGCCCTTGCTTGCCCTCGTCACGCCGCGCCCGCGCAAACATGCGGCTTTAAACCTCCCCTTCACCCTGCCCCCCCCCCCAGGGCAAGCCGCGCCTGAAGCCGCCGTTCCCCGCCAACGTCGGCCTCTACGGCTGCCCCACCACCGTCACCAACGTGGAGACCGTGGCCGTCTCCCCCACCATCCTGCGCCGCGGCCCCGAGTGGTTTGCGTCCATGGGGCGCAAGAACAACAGCGGCACCAAGCTCTTCTGCATCAGCGGGCACGTCAACCGGCCGTGCACGGTGGAGGAGGAGATGTCGATCCCCCTCAAGGAGCTCATCGAGCGCCACGCGGGTGCGTGTGGGGGGGTTGTCTGTGTGTGGAAGGGGGCACGTGGTTGCTGCGTTTTAGGGTGCTGGCAAAGTGTGCCTGCGGGTGTGTGCGTGCGGTGCACAATTGCGCGCTTGGGGACGCCGCAGGGCGGGGCTTTGGGAGGCGTCGAGTGCTCTCAAATCGAGCTTTCCAACCTGAGCGCACGGCCCCAACTCGCAGGCTGCATTAGCCAAAACCGCCCCACCGCACTCCCCTGATTGTGTGCCCTCCCTCCTCCCCATAAAACAGGCGGTGTGCGCGGCGGCTGGGACAACCTGCTGGCCATCATCCCCGGCGGCTCCAGCGTGCCGCTGCTGCCCCAAAAGGTGAGCGCCGCCCAGCGTGCGCGGGCTTTTGCTTTTTCGCAATGAGTTCCGGCACACCCACCCATTCCAATCCCAATCCCAATCCCACCCCCACCCCCACCCCCACCCCACC